>RJVU01026072.1:244481-262850 GCA_003731715.1 Anabarilius grahami
GTGTGCAATGAATCTAAAATATATGAAAGTTTAATTTTTATCATTACATTATGGAAAATAATGAACTTTATCACAATATGCTAATCTTTTGAGAAGGACCTGTATGAGGCGTTTTGACGGGCGTTCTGAATCGTGGATGCTATTCAATTCGCTGTGCATTCCCATGCAGCACGCACGTGTCGCGACCAAGAGCCCGGATAGCTCAGTCGGTAGAGCATCAGACTTTTAATCTGAGGGTCCAGGGTTCAAGTCCCTGTTCGGGCGAACGAGCCTCTTTTTGTGTAGCGGTAAGTTTTGCTGTTGAGTTCTTGCCAATCTACCCTGGTGAAAGAGAAATGGCATGCCCCACGAAATCCATTGGGATCCCCCCGCGCAGGTTCGAACCCTGCCGACTACGTTGACAGATTGATTTAGGTGTAACCTTCTGGAGTCCTTGCTAGAACTTTACAAAAGGTAAAAAGCAACTGTTGCAATATTACCCTTGAAAAGAGTTATGTTGGTTGGAAACAGCTTTCTCTGCATTGTAAAAATGACAAGGCCCCTTTGCATTCAGGGACGTATTGGGGAGGCTCCACTGAGGGCAGGCCGGTAGCTCGCCGTGATCGTATAGTGGTTAGTACTCTGCGTTGTGGCCGCAGCAACCCTGGTTCGAATCCGGGTCCCGGCAAGTTTTTCTGGGTGCCATTGGTCTCCATGTTGCCACGTCTCCGTCTCCTCACCCTGTCCTTCAGCCCCCTGTTTTGTGACTTTTTGAGTGAATTGCCACTGGGACCTTATGTGAGAGCCCGAGCTCTCAGGTTTGAACCCTTAGACAAAGACTGAAAACGAAACCCTCCTATTTAGTTTCTTCTGTTTGCGTGTAATCTGTAGCCATGTTGCTTCAGAGAGAATATGGTGCTGGTGGTGTATTTTCTAATCGCTAGGTGTCAGTACACTCGCTGGCTGTTACCTAGAGTGCAGTGGACTTGCTATTTGCTCCAGAGAACTGCGCCTTTGACGCAAGTTTACAATAATTATAAAGATCAGTTGCGCACATGTGTGAAACGAGCGCGAGACTGAAGTGTTGTGCTGCTCTCCCTGACTTCAGGCACTGCTCTAGCCTTCCCATACACCACTACCCACACGGTGGAGAAAGATCTATCAATCCATCAACACTTCCTGTGTCAGCACAGAGTACAGTCATTTACTGTGGATAAATTAAAGAACAGAGTAGCCCTGCTGTGATTGTAGGAGAACACTGGCATTTAGTGTCAGTATCCCGACCAGACAAGAACTCAGTGTGACCACAGCTGCTGGCACAGAGAGTCCTGGCAGTGTTGTGGTGCAGTTGTGTCTATAGAGCAGTGCTTCCCAACCCTGGTCCTGGAGTACAGCACTGCACATTATAGATGTGTGAATGCAGCCAATAACCAGGAATTAAGAATGTAAATCATACATTTGGGTAACTTTTCTGAATCCGAGCTCATTTGACTGAGGCGAAGTTGAGGTGCACACCTGAAAAGTGTCCCTTAATATTTACATAAATACAATCCTTGTCAAGAAAAAAAAGAGAAACGCAATTGTGAGTGGCGTGCCCAAGCTTAGGTCAATGGTGGCCACCAGAAGTCACAGTCTGAGGCACGAGATACAATTTTTCTCTGAACAGCATGAGCGAACTGGGAAATTATGTCGTTCTGGACTGTCGCTCATCCAGTTGTCTCTTCTCATCACCCACTCTCTTTCCTTCAGCAGACTGTAGGTCCACCATCATCATCTCATACAGCACACTGTCCCGGGTGGTGTCACCTCTAAAAGATAGACCCTTTTTCCCTAAGAGAGCAATAAAACGAAACAAAATCTCTAGAATCGCACTTATTGGCGTTTGCTTTAATCCAGCAAGTACTCTGACAACGTCTTTGTGAATTGGCAATTTTTCATGCAAAGTAAATTTTGATGTGGCTTTGCACCAGTTGGAAAAATCTCTTATCAAAAAGAGCCTATCTGTCTGCCCTCGCTTGGATACGATAGGTTTCTGCTCTACAGCTTGGATGCATGTGAAGCAAAACACGCAGTCCATCTTCACATCAGAGTGCAGCCACCTCCACTTGTCAAACCACTGTGACTGAAAAGAACAGTAAAATGTTTCATTTATTTATTTATTTATTGCCTTAACAACCTAGTTGTCTGGAATTTTTCTTGGCGACCTCATCCACAATTATATATCCAAAGTGTTACAAAGAATGAAATACTGATTTATAAATACCAGAAGAGTTAAGAGCATGAACCATCCTACAAAACGTGCCGTTCAAGAAATGTGCAGACTTAGTTTTAATTGATCTAAGTCATCTGCCTGAAGGTAAAGGAGTCAAGAAATGTCTAGCCGGGTGTGTGGGATCTCTAAGAATTGATAGACCTTTTCTCTGCAGACGTGAGACATGAATGTTGTCAACAGTAGAAAGATCACAACCTATGATCTTTGAGGCTATATTACGAATCTGACTTTTCTGCTGGACTGTTAACAAACCACACTATTATTGAGAAAGTCAGCTCGCTTTCTATCACAGATCTATAAAACATGGACATACCAGCTTTAGATACTCCAAACGTTTTCAGCTGTCTTAAAAAATACAGTCTCTGATGAGATTTCCGGTAACACTTTACTTGAAGGGGTGTGCATAAGACTGACATGACACCTTCATAATCATGACATGACACGTGTCATGAATATGAAGGTTTTATGCATGTTTATGGCAACTGTCATTAAATGTCATTCGCTCAGTTATGTCATTTTTAATGGAAAGATGACATTGTTTGAGAAGTCTGAGTTATGACAACTTGACATGAACCAATACATCATAACCTGTCGTAGACATGACATAGCAGATTAATTATCAAACTTAAAAGAACGACTTAGCTTTATGGGTTAATATTACATTACATTATTTTGGTAACACTTCAGTACAGGGAACACATATATAAACGATTAACTATGACTTTTCACTCAATAAACTCCTAATTTACTGCTTCTAAATATAGTTAATTGTTAAGTTTAGGTATTGGGTCGGATTAAGAATCTAGAATAGGGTCGTGCAGAATAAGGCATTAATATGTGCTTATTAATTACTAATAAATAGTTAATATTCTAGTAATATGCATGCTAATAGTGATAAGCAACTAGTTAAAAGACCCTAAAAATAAAGTGTTACCATTATTTTATAACAGTGTCATCTTTTTTAAGAAATTTGAAATTGTCTATTATCTGACCTTCTGTTGGAGGAAACTTAAAAAAACACAAAAAAACATGAAATGAAAAATATTCATGACGCTGTTATAAAATTATTTGTCAGAGTATTGTCACTTAATGACATTTTAATGACAAGTTCAATTTGTACCACTGTAGTTGAGGTCAAGATACATATTCATGACACTATTATAATGGCCTCATGACAGCCAATGTCAAAACCAACCACATGACAGTTTAATGTAATGTTAACTTATAAAGCTAAATAATGTCAAGTTGTTATGACAATGCATTAAAAATGACATAATTGAGCAAATGACATTTAATGACAGTTGTCATAAACATGCATAAAATGTCATGACATGTCATGATTATGAAGGTGTCATGTCAGTCTTATGCACACCCCTTCAAGTAAAGTGTTACCAGATTTCCTAATAATGCCTCTTAAGTTATCATGCCACTTCAGCGATGCAGAAATGGTTGTTCCAAGAAACTTAAAACTATCAACATTTTCAATGACCTGATCTCAGCATTTTTTCTCGTTTCTCCATTACTATATTTGGTGACAGACTTACATCTCACAAAAATGAGACCATCTCGGTCTACTCATCCAAATCAAAGCATGATTCCTTAAACACAGACCAATCAGTGATCTCTAAACAGTCCATTAAAGTCTTTATTTCATCTGCAGACCATTTTCTGACATTGGCGCAATACATTTAGATTTGCAAAGATAAACAGTGGGAAAGGCATGAGTGGAAGGCATTAGGAAACACGCTATAACATTGATCTAGGATCTTACTGTCCTTAGTCATCGCTATAATTTGCTGTATGAATCTGGGCATGGTCTTTCTCAAATCAACATGACTGAAGTCCCCGTTGAATCCGGATATGAGGTTTCTAACCGCATAATATGAGCATCCAGCTGTTGAGCTGCATCAGCTGCTTGAGGTGGGATGAACACAGCAACCAAAATAACAGAAGTAAAGTCTTTATGCTTTCTGCACTTGATGGTAAGTAATTCCAGGTTGGTGGAACATGTCGTTGAGATTACCTTTGTGTCCGTGCACCAACACTGATTCACATAGAAACATACACCACCGCCTTTTCACTTCAGTGAGCTTGAAGAATGAGTGCCGATGAACAGGGAGAATCACTGCTGTTGAAACGCTGAATCTCATTCAACCAGGTCTCGGTAAAACATATACAGAGCACTTGTCCTGTCTGTTGTACAACAAGAGAGTCAGATCATCCTATTTGTTGACAAGAGACTGGACATTAAAGAGTAAAATGCTTGGCAGTGGTGTTCGATGGTTCGACTTAGGAATCGGAAACAAAGCGCCAGCTCGTCGCCCTCTCTTTCTTCCGTATAGCGCACTGTAGTTTCTGCCGTTGGCCTCTATGCTAACAGTATCCACCGGCCCGGTCACAAAGTCCTCTGAATAAAAATTCAGTGTGGGCTGAAATTCGATTATACTGTCTCTTATATGCAACAGAGCCAATCTATTGAAAGACAACCCAACTTACAATCCAACCAAAAACAAAACTGTGTAACACAAAACAAAGATGAGAGCAACACCATGTCGCTATGAAGCGGCACCATCTTTGCCACATTAGACGAAAATTCAACTCCAAAACATTTGCTTGTAAAATCATGATTATGTGGCGGACAGCACTGTGTTAATGTTCCTACCCTCCTGATTTTGTTGCGGTGATACTGAGGGCCCAGGCTCAGGTGTTGGGATAGTCCTGCTGTTGTATTTTATGAATAAGCTTTCCTGTAGCTCAGTGCTTAGAGCATGGCACTAGCAATGCCAAGGTCATGGGTTCGATCCCAGGGATTGCACATACTCAGATACAAATGTATAGTATAATGCAATGTAAGTCGCTTTGGATAAAAGCGTCTGCCAAATGCATAAATGTAAANCAATCCAACCAAAAACAAAACTGTGTAACACAAAACAAAGATGAGAGCAACACCATGTCGCCATGAAGCGGCGCCATCTTTGCCACATTAGACGAAAATTCAACTCCAAAACGTGGCGGACAGCACTGTGTTAATGTTCCTACCCTCCTGATTTTGTTGCGGTGATACTGAGGGCCCAGGCTCAGGTGTTGGGATAGTCTTGCTGTTGTATTTTATGACTAAAGGTGGAAAAGGTGCCATGCATCAAACCAGCATATGCTGTTTTTTTCAACAGGGAAATGCAATTCATAACATCTGTTATGAAATCGAGGGAAAAATTCACTTCCGTTCTTACTGAGACACATTGATGGTTTGTAACAGTGAAGCTGAATGACAGACTGTGATCTTTTCTATGTGCGTTTCTGACTTGAATGGCGTCTGCTAATGAAAGACTTGATTGTGAATGTGTAACAGGGTCTTACTCTCATCAGGGTTTGGAGAGGCCAGGATGGCGCTGTGGTTTCTTTTTACTTCTTCTACTTTCTCTGTCAGAGAGCCAATGAACCCTCGAATCTCCTCTACCTGAGAGAGAAGAGGGAGATCAGAACGGATCAAACACATGTTGTTCATTAACACTAAATTAACACCCACGTCCACACAAGCCAGATAACAGACATGACGCTGAACAATCGTAGCACATTCTAGCTTCAACTAGTTTCAAAAGATTTAAACTTTAACCTCAGCGAATGCTCATCACGGTGAAGGAACAAGACCCAGAGAAAGACCTCATTTCTTAGAAACTCAAACAGAAATGAATTGTGCCTCCTACATGAAACACAATCATATGTGACACCAGTCTTACCTAAACTATTGACTCAATTAAATCATAGTATGCAAATGTAGACATGTGTATGCTAGTCAAAACTGTGTAAATGCGACAAAAAACTCCTGCCAAAACATGCATAAAAACAGCTTTTAAATCAAATACAGTTAAATATGATGTGTCTCTGTATAATGTTTCTTTTATTAATTTGCAGGGCTTATTTTGTTTGTTTTATGGTGGGCTTGTCTAAACTGGCCAACAAGAGACTATTAACTACTTAATTTGGCCATGATAATCGTGTAGTGAAAACTCTGTTATCGTGACAGCCCTAGTTCTTAATATGTTCTCGTCGTATATGGTGTTGGTTTATGTTCCTGTTCATCTTTTCTTTGTGCCGTAGTCTTTTCTATTAGTTAAAGTAGCATTTGTGAATAGTTCCTCACCTCAACTCTCTTTCTGTCAAACCAAGCCCAGACAGTCTGTTTGAGTTTGAGGATTTTTGCAGTGTATTTCATTAGTAAATAAGCAATGTAAATATCAAACCTGCTCAAAGAACTCGTCCATGAAACCCTTTTCAATGCCGACAGCAACCTCATCCTCCTCTTCCGGGTCTTTTCCCTGATGAACAGAAATACAGCTAGTCATTAGGCAATTCGTTATTATTTAAATAATTAACTTGTCATTAGGTGTGTTCGACTTGAAGCGCCGCTGCGCAGACCAATCAGTGTATGATATCAAAGTACCATGAGAGTGATTTGAAAGCATACCAGCTGAACCAAACGCTGATGCAAGTAGATGTAATTTCAGATTTCTTTTAAAAGAGCCTCGAGAAGATGCTAATCTTAGGTCAGGAGCCCCAACCCAGATTATTTCAGTTTTGCTTTCATTTAAATGTAAGAAATTTAGCGACATCCATGATTTAACTTCATGTAGACAATTCAGTAAGGATTCAGTTGAACTCCTATCCTGTTTCCATAAAGCTAGGTACACCTGAATGTCATCTGCAGAGCAATGAAAAGATATTGCATGCTTTTGAAATATAGAACCTAGAGGTAGCATAAATGATGAAAACAGGATTGGGCCAAGAATAGATCCTTGTGGTACACCACTAATCAATGAGGCCGTTCTGGAGTAATGTTGACAAAGATTAACTGAAAGTATACTATTAAAAATAAAGGCTTAAACTATTCTAGTGCCATGCCCTGGATTCCCACCGTCTTTTCTAGGAGAGAGACAAGAATACTGTGGTCAATGGTATCAAACGCTGTGCTGAGATCTAATAAGACTAAAATCACAGAGCTACCAGTCAATCGAAATCAAAATATTTAAAACATTAACAAGGCCGTTTCTGTGCTGTCATTTGCTTGAAACCCTGTCTGAAAAATTTAGAAAATATTATTTTAAACTAAAAAAGTCAATTTTAAAATTGACTTAAAGCGACCTTTTCTAGGACTTCAGATAAAAACGGTAACTAGAATCCAAGTTTGTTTTTTCAGAAGGGGCTGTATAATAGCATGCTTAAAACTCGCTGGATCTGCTCCTGATGTAAGACTTCTATTAATTAAAGTCAGTATACTCCAAACAGACCAATAATATCAAGTCTGCTTCACTCTTGATGGGATAACATTGTGACAGTAGGTTACAACTTGCCAACTATCTCAGCTAAAGTTCAAAGAGAAATAAGTGTAAACTGAACGAATACCGCAGAAGTAATACAAGTAAGCGACGGGTCATATAAACCAGGTTCAATATGCAACTTGATATCCTCTTTTTTCTGAACAAAAACGTTTAGCAGATCATCACAGGCAGTAATTTATCTTCCAGAATCTGGCAGTAACGTATGGGAGTTCATTTTTTAGTCCGTCTCCTATCCTGAAAAGTCTTGCAGATATGGACTAAAAATGATCTTCCAGAATTACTGCCATATTCTGGAAGATAAGTTCTTCAAACAGTGGTACAAGAGGATGTGGTGCTCCTCCTTCAAGAGTCACTCTCAATCTGTCTCATTATAGAGAGCATATAGAAAAACAGTCTTGTATTTTACAACACTTCAGCTTGTGATTCTTATTAACTGGGGGTCATTTTTTAGGATTCTTGACCTAACCCAAGTCTCTGAGATCCTGACACCTTGCCCTTCTGGAGACTCCAGGTAGGTTGCAGTTCTGGAAAACGGTGGCACTGGAGACTAAAGGGTTCCTGATGGTTTCACACCTAATTCTTCACCTTAATTCCTAATTGTTTTTCAGTTAACATGTGTCTTTTCTTCTCCACCTGTTTTTGTCTGACCCAATGAGCATTTCACTGTCCATTGGTCATGCTTTAACTTTGCAGTATCTAGTACTAATGTATTGTATCCTTCTCATGGGCATTTAATTATTTTTGACTTTTCAGTCTGAGCTAAATCTCTTTTTTTGGCTCATTTTGCCTGTAAAAGAAAACCTGCCTAATAATTATGAACGCCTGAATATAAGGCGTTTTCATTTCCAGCCTTCATGAACAATTATATGTCACTTATAAATGATTAAATACAAAATTATTAGTAGTTATTAAGATTGATGTGGTTTGGAATTGTTGTCACGGAATGGCATAGAGACAAGAAGGTAAGATCCAAGTGCAGCTTTAATGGGGTAATCTAAACACGTAATCCAGGCAAACAAGGGTCAGAGTCCACAAAACAGTCCACAACAAACAAAGAAAACACAAACGGAAGCCGGTGACATTAAGTGAAACCACGATAATAAAAGCAAACACAAACCAGGAATAAATAGACAGACACTAATGATGAAACACAAAACAGCTGGGTGCAATGAACGGGATAATGAGTCCGGGAAGTGGGTTATGGGAAATGCAGTCCAAGGGGTGAAAACAAGAGTCCGGTTTGGAGTGCCCTCTAGTGGCCGATTAGGGCACTCTCACTAATAATCATGACAATTGATAAAATGTGCTTGAAAAAAAAGAAAAGAAATTCAACTTGCCTAATAATTCTGCACACAGTGTATGCAAGGGGGCCTTCGAACATTGTGTTGGACACTGGGGGTTTACAGGTCAAAAAGTTTGAGAGTCACAGATTTACAGGGAAACTATTTCTTCATTGCATGTAAAGAAGCTTCCCAAAGCCCAAATGATGCAACAAAAAATGAAAGCATTGAATTACCACCACTCCTTCTTCCAGCTTCAACAATACAGACGATTGTTGAGGAGATGAGCAAAATGAGGGACAGGTACAGGATTTCACTTTAAGTAAACTGCGTTCACTTTAAAAAAAAATTACATGTCTAACAGATGATGTTGTTTGTAAAGTCTGTGATTGTGTAGAGAATTCAGAACTCTCTTTCTGTCATCAGGGACCAATGAGAACAACATATTCAAGCGATATCAGACCTGTCAGAAAATATGACAAAGGTTTGCATACTATATACCTGTGATACAAACATTAAGTAGTTTACAGGAATCAGAATTATGGAAGAAATCATGCTGTAAAACAGACTCGAGATGATTTTGATGACATAAGTGATGGCAAAAACTTTAAGTCCAAACAGTTCTTCATTGATCCAGAACGCCTGAAACTAATTCTCTATCAGGATGCTTTTAAATTGTCAATCCCCTCGGCTCTAAGAAAAAGCACAAATTTGTCAATTTTTGAGGCTAATTTACCTGCTCATGTTCGGTCCAATTCTGATCACATGTCTCTTGTTGTCTTATTGTGGGGTGAGAATGACCTAAAACAGTTTGGAAGTGATAAGGTTTTCTCATAGATGTTAATGGATTTAAAAGGTTAGGAGGAAAACGGAAAAACTGTAGGTGGTGAAACGTTTAAAGGAGCTCGGTATGATATTGCTGGTTATAGTTTGGGTTCAATCAGCATTGGTGGATTTACAGAAAATTTCAGTCATTCTCAGTACTCTTGCAGGTATAATCACACGAAGTGAGTTTATTGACCCACAGCACACCCCTGAAAGTTACGATTCTCCTGTTTAAGATCTACAAACTGAAGACAGTAAAGACAACAAAGGCATAAAGGTAAAAAGTTATGCACAGCATATCTGTCAGCAATGACAGACAGATCGATGAAGAACGGGAATAAGGTTCAAAAGCAGAGTTTAATAATAAATCCAACAGATAAGACGCTAACGTAAACAAGACCGGACAAACACTGAGTGAAAGTGAGGAACTAATATGGTGATAACCTAAATGAGGAACAGTGTCCATGGGAACTGATGATTGGCGCGGGAACTCAAACAAAGGAACACGTGATGAATGAAAACAAACTAAAAGTCCTTGAAAACAGAAACTAATTGAACACAACCGACATATCACGACAATATCGGTATCAGCGGATATATATATTCACTTAATTTTATCGTTATCAACCTGATAAGAAACTTTGTCCGATATATTAAGGCTGATAAATAATGGATTATTTCCTTCAGCGGAGACACTTCAGATGCACACTGTTCACCAGGATGGTTTTGAATTGCGTGAAATATGATTGAAATCACTTCAAAAAGGAGCAGCACAAGTGTGTAACATAACTTAGTTCAAGTGTTTAGTGTTTGATTTACGTTGTAGTGTTTGGGACATGACTTTTAATAGTGAGACTTCTGATTTTGTAATCAGGCTCTCAAAAAATTATATCAAAATTTGGATTTAGATTTATCGGCCAGTATATCGGTTATCAGATTTCAAATATAAAGAATTATTGTTATCTGTATCGGACAAAAATGTTTATATCTGTGCATCCCCAGAGTAATTTTCAATACTCTGAAATCTTTTCATGTTCTTCTGTCTGTTTAGGCCGTGACATATTTGATGCTGCATTGTACTTAAAGTATTTCATTAAGAACTTTTGTTAAAAACAACTACTTCAAGAGATGTGCCAGGCATTTGAAAAACATTAAAATCAACTTTATACAAAAAACATCAGATGTTTCAGGGATATCTTTCAGCTGGGCCAGTATGCAGTCAGCTGAAACTGTAATTTTGACCTTCAACCGTTTGAGCTCCATTGAAGTCCGCTATCAGGAGAATAATCCTGGAACGTTTTCATCAAAAACCTTCATTTCTTTTCGACTGAAGAAAGAAAGACATGAACATCTTGGATGACATGGAGGAGAGTAAATTATCAGGACATTTTAATTAGAAAGTGAACTTATCCTTTAACATTAACAACTTGGTAGATTGTATCTGTTTTTAGCATGTACATTCTGTTATGTTAGTTCTGTTTTCCCTCTTCCTGTTTGCCTGTTTAGTTTGACCCAGTTTCATATGTCACCGGTTCTTGTTGGTTTTCATAGTTACTGATTTGACCTATGTGCCATCTAGTTTCCTTTGTTTGCTCTGTGTGAGTTTGAGTTCCTAAAGCTCCTCTTGTTCTCTCTGTGTTTAATCAATAGTATTTTGTTTACTCCTGGTTCGTTGCGTGACACATACATTGTAAACTAATGGCAAGTCATTCTGCTGAAACACAGTGTGTTTTCGAAATAATAAGCCACATTGGTGGAGAAACCATACTAAATATGCTCATATATATTTAGTAAAAATGATAACATTCAATTTGAAAAATATAAAAGTAACAACTCTTCTTATATCTACAGCGTTACTTCGCTAAATGTCTAATTACTACTTACCTGACTCCAGAAATGACTGACTTGGAGAGAACATTTTTATACACCACTATCACTGAGGTCTTCCCTGACCTTCAAGAGGTGACAAAAGATATTTTAGAAGAGACTTTGCAATCCCTTGGTGTGGAGACATACTATGATTTTAAGCTTATCGAGGAAGCTTTTTTTGGCCTCAAATCAAGCCCGAGAAGACCTTGCTGGTTGGAAGCTGAGATGTAAGTCATGTATTGTGGTACAGAATGCAACTAGTGCCCAAAACGCCTGACCTAAAACATCTAAAAGGTTGGAAATATAAAAACATTCACATTGTGTTATAGATAATTTTTTTGTGTATTTTTGAAGGCCAGACTCAACTGTTGGTGCCTCGCCAGGACCTCCTGCAACCCAGAAGTTTACAATCAAACACTTCAAAACATTTCTGATACAGTGGATTAAGTTCCCAGAGGAAACTGATGCAGTTATTGGAGAGAGAAAAGTCCACAAATGATGCAAAAATGTTCTTGCCCAAGTAAAAGGAACTCTACTGAAGTTGCCAAAAACATGGTGGCAAAATATCCTAAATCTGCAAGACGTAATAGAGGGGGATGTGATTGGGCCGGGGTACCACTCTTTAGTTAAGCAACTGCAATATAAACAGAAAATGTGAAGCAATCTATGACTCAAAAAATCAGAAAACTAAAGTATCACACTGATGAGTCTGACATGGACGAAGTCCCTCCAGAACAGAGAGAAGCAATCTAGGATACTTATGGGTGCATTAACTGGGATTTAAAATTCCTGCCCCTTGGAGAGACCCCAGAGAGCAAGAGAGGAAAAAAAAGAACAACTGAAGATGATATCTCAGCAAACTGATACAAATCTAGAGGAATTCAAACTAAAACTATCAACATCGGAAGACAGCCTAATGTGTGCTGGCAAATCATTGTGCAGTCGTGGAGCAGCAACCGAAAAGGCACAATCACATTTAACTTCAAACGAGAACATGGCACAGACAGAATCAACCTGTTTGAAGACGTTAAGGGCCTAGAACAATTCTGGTGGAGAAGAAGGTCTGTAATGTATTGTGGAGCCTGGCCATTTAACCCCTTAAACACATACAAAAAAACATTAAATTGAACAGAACAGGCGAAATATGCTCCCTCTTTCTAGTTCCAGTAAGAAGCCTGGTGGCAGTGTTTTGTATCAATTGAGAGAGGGATAGGGAGGACCTAGCCACACTAAGGTATAGTGAGTTACAGCTGTTTTTCAATTTCAGGCCATTATCAAAAATCACTCCCAAATTTTTTGCATGAGGATGAGAATTCACAGATAAAGCACCCAGATGGTTATTTTAAACATGTGCAGATATTCGGTAATGTGATATATCACGATAATGAATATGCACTGCAAAATACCATAAATAATAATTTTTTACCAATTATTGAATTGTTTATAATGCATTTAAGAATACTTTACCCATCAATCGTATAAAATGCACAATACCGCTGTATTCTGGGTCAAAGGGTCACGCGCTCAGATGTAAACAAGCCCAGCGTACATGAGCAGCACATGCTGAACAAGTGAAGGAGAGGCGCTGAATGAAAGCCGTTCTCTGCCATGTCAAACCGCGAATGGCTTGACTGCGTGTTCAAGGCTTACGTTAAAGACTGTTGCAAAAATTTCACTGTATCTTTTTTATGGACCCTAAAATGTTGCATTCAGGACAAATGAGCTGCTCTGTGTCCAAACCCCTGGGCTTCATCACATAAAGGCAGTAACATGCAGTCCTTCAGACAAGCTGCTCCACTTCGCCGTGATTTTTGATTTCCTAATATTTCCTAATTTAGTAATATGCTTATTATTTGTGAAGCAGTAAACTGGCGAATTCAAATTGTCTCATTACTGGCAGCATTTTACAAATATTTTGGATGCAAAAGATACGAAATAATTTGTGATATATATAAAACGTATGGAAATATGTACGGAATCGACTTGAGGGCAGATTTTTCTAGTGATACAACAAAACTTACGCAACAATGCGTTTTTTTAGGGATGACGTCATCACGCACACCATTTTATCGGTAAAAGGCAAATTGGATGGAAACAGGCTTGAGACAGCAAATTTCTCACTTTTATTCCCCCCGCATATTCACTTTGTCGATAACAAAACAGTGCAAAAAGAGGCTAATGAGAGCAGGCTGATATTTCTGAACTTGGAAAACTTGGTGAAAGCTAAATAAACAATACTTCAACACAAACTGCATCTGCACAACAAGCATTAAATATAAAATTAAATATAACATTATAACATTAAATATAAAATTAAATTAAATCAAACTACCTTGCATTTGTATGTGGCTGTTGCACAACAGAAACCATCTAGTGTCCAAGCTGTACACTTGTATTTCTTAAAGAGGACCTATAATGCTCCTTTCACAAGATGTAAGTTTGTCTGTGAAGTTTCAGCTCAAAATACCCCACAGATCATTTATTATAGTTTGTCAAATTTGGGTGTGAGCAAAAACACGTCATTTTCGTGTGTGTCCCTTTAAATGCAAATGAGCTGCTGCTCCCGCCCCCCTTTCCAGAAGGGGGCAGAGCTTTAACAGCTCAACAACAACAAAGCTGGAGAATCTCACGCAGCCAAAATGAGGATTGTCAGTAACGGTGTTCAGCCTTACATTGTTCAAACCGGAGTCGACACCGATGGAGAGACTCAGGAAGAAGTTACAACTTTTAGAATGAAACTGGACGTTTCTGAATAGTTAGTGGATAAATTTATGTAGTTGCTGTGGAGTTGATTCAACTCATCCACTAGCATGTGCCGTCATGTTCATCTTTTGTGTTGAATTGACCCTCGTTTGTGAAGCAGTCCGGCGTAAAATGACGGCATGACAACAACACTCTACTACAACAACTCTTCCTCTTCTCTAAAGCAGCCCAACATGGCCCCGCCCCCTTTGTTGTGTGTTCTCGGGGGCGGGGTTTATGTAAATTTTAGGGTTTGTGATGTCACTAACCCGGGAAGAAGCTTGTTGTAGTCCTTAAACAGCGATTTCTGTAAAAGAAATGCTTTTTTGTTTGTTTGTTTTTTTTTGTGTGGAATTTGACCTTGTTTTCTTCTCGCTATTTCTCTTTTGGATTTTTGATCCTCACTCTGGTCCTCTGCCTGATCTGTTACAGAAGACTTCACTTCAACAGGATTCAGCAGAGTTAAATGAACCTCGAGCGACTATAGCTTATCAGACTGAAGTACTTAATGCACATCTCCAAAATAATGAACGCCTAATGCAATACATGCAATCTCTATCCACTCCTTCCTTCCGTCCGTCCCTTAAAATGTCACTTTCAGAGAAGTCTGATGGTAGTCCAGACAGTCCTGCATGCAGGGCTTGACAATAAGCACTGGCTGATGGTCCAGGGCCAGTGTGAAAGATGGGACAGCCGACAGAATAATTGTCACTTGTGTCACCACAAAAGTGTATCATTTGCACATGTTTTTGAGGTCTTGCCAATTTAAACATTCAAGAGGATTTAATCCATTCAAGCACAAGATGACATGTTAGAGAATATTAATAATCCAAACACTCTGAACGAACACGCAGGAGAATAACGCAAACCACACAATGCATAAACGAGAACTGACCAAGAATAACTGAAACACAGGGATATATAAAACAGAGGCAGAACAAAAGAGAGTAAACCAGACCTAGTTTAACTATTAACTATTAACATATTAATACGTAACTATATAAACAAATGAGGACATGATCAATAACCAATGAAATCGAAACTAAACTGAGCAGGGAAACAGGAACTAAAGGAAACAGAACAGATTGTCAAAGTAAAGGTCCACATAACAGAACATCAATCGGACAATAAGCTTGCTGGGCTATTGTTTTTATAACAGTTCCGATCCTCGAATCTGACTGGACGAGAGGCTTCCTAAGTATCAGGCTGTCAGTCAGTGCAGTTACATTGTTACGCCACTAGGTGGCAGCTTTGAATGAGTCATTAACCTGTTCATTCAACTAGTACATTCAAAAATGCTGATTCTTTCATGAATTAAACAAGGTGTTGAAATCATTTTAACTTGAGCGCCACTTTACAAGGCTTTCCTCTTTTTTTTTTGACATGGCAATTTTTTTCACAAATATATGACGTGACCTGAAGAAGGACAGACGCGGGTAATCGTATGCACTCAGTCGATCTTGTTTTGTGCAAATCTACAGAACCATATAGAGAGTTGGTGGGAAAAATTACATTCTTCACTTTTGTTATCATTACTAATTTAACATTCAGTATACATATATGAAATGTAAAACATGAATTACATAGCCTTATGAAAAAATAAAACACGTGAACATTGCGATTGAGGCGGTTTCTTGCATTCCTCTGCGGTTGGCTTGTCAGTATCGTGGTTTTACAATATTGTGGTTATCGCAACAGCGTTAAATACATACTTTTAGGTCACAGTTTAAGTAGGTGAATTGCGATGCAGCAAAAGACGGTCTCTTGATTCGTTCCAAAATGAATCAGCCTTTAAATGAATCGGTTGAATAAATTACTATTGACATAATGACAAAGAAAGTGACTTAATGCCACCTACTGTCAGTTTTAATTTAATTTCATTTAAAAAAATCATTTAAGTAATCAGATTGCTTTTAGATCTAACGAGTAAAGTAATCCATTAAAATATCATGCATTACGTAATCAGTTTACTTTCTGATCTACCAATTAATCCATTTCAAGTAATGTGAATTACGTAATCAGATTACTTTTTGATGTTACGAGTAAAGTAATGCATTAAAATAACATGCATTATGTAATCAGATTACTTTTTGATGTAAGGAGTAATGCATTAAAAGTAACATACATCAAGTAATCATTTACTTTCTGATCAAACAAGTAATGCATTACAAGTAATGTGCATTATGTAATCAGATTACTTTTTGATATTATGAGTAAAGTAATGCATTACAAGTAATGTGCATTATGTAATCAGATTACTTTTTGATGTTATGAGAAAGTAATGCATTACAAGTAATGTGCATTATGTAATCAGATTACTTTTTGATGTTATGAGTAAAGTAATGCATTACAAGTAATGTGCATTATGTAATCAGATTACTTTTTGATAATATGAGTAAAGTAATGCATTACAAGTAATGTGCATTATATAATCAGATTACTTTTTGATGTTAATGCAAATTCTATTTCTAATGCACATTCTAATAACACAAATAATTTATTTACATCAAAAAGGTGACTTCAGATGAAGTATTTTCAAGAACAACAGTTTTTTGTTTTTGTTTTTTTTACATGCAAGAGTCTCCTAGGAAAGAAGAAATGGATAGATATTCCAGAGCAAATTGGCATTTCTGACTGGCCATCGGCCATCTTGGTTTGGAGGGAAACGGCTTGCCATTTGGTGGAAATGTATAGGATGAAGCACTATGGTCCACTGTACAGGCTGATGTGCAACTATGCCATCAAAACCCATGCATATGCAAGAAAATGCTTTTTGAATAGCTATCCACTGCAGAAATATGGGATATTCATATTTAATTTTATTATATTATTAATATAGACATTAAAGGAGCAATGCAATATAATTGCTGTATTTTTTGTTATAAAGCTATAGCAGTTTTGTGCATTTGTATTTACACAAAATATCTTTAGCCTACTGTTATTCATAACAAACACCACAGAAACCATATAGCCTACCATGGCAGTGAGGTGCAATGTGTGGTTTCAACTGTGGTTATCCTGATCCAAATACTATGGAAGACCAAATGTTACCCTATAAAATTATACTCTTTAAAAATGAGCTTGTTACAGTTTTTACAGATGCTGCAATTTTGTTAATGAATTTGCATCTGCATCCGACTGTCTGACAGTTTTAAGAGAGAACCCATGTAATATTAATCTGCGAAATGTTCTGATGATAAACCACAACTAACGGTCTGGTTTCTACAGCTTCAACAAGTGTTGATTCATGTAATAGATAGCAGAGGGCTGCTGTTCTGGACCTGAAGTGAACTACAGAACTAAAGCCAGAATGTCAATGAGACACATCAGGAATCCCTCTCTAGTCCTCTGTTTGTTCAGTGATAGTGAGGGAAAGACTGGTTAATGATTATGTGCTCAACTCAGATCACTTCATTTATCATGTAAAGATCCAGCCAGTCACATCTGCTCAGTCAACTTGATTATTAAATCAGTTTTCAGCTCTGACTGTCATTCACAGTGATGCAAATGAGCTTTAATTAGTACTTTTGTACGTCATCTACAAGTACAAATAAACTTTTTATTTTAACATTAACATAAGCCTACATTTCAGACATTCTCACCTGCAGACAAACTCACGAGTGAACCTTTTCTCTCTCTTCAGTTCACATTCAGCTCAACGCCATAAAGGAACTTATGTGTAATAAAACAAATATATGCTCATTCCCATAATTACAACTATTGCAGGACAAACATTAAACATCACTATCGATGTAAATACTGTTTGATTAGTAATCAGACAGTATGTCTATCACAGCATCAATATAAAGTTCAGTATGACTGAATAAACTCGACTCGATACACTTACATGTCTGAGCTCCTGCGTGCGGTCCTTCATGTTTCATTCAGGCAGACTGACGCGTTTATCGCTCGCTGAGAAGAGCGTCATTTTGAAGTTGCATCCGCTCACAGTGAAGAGGCGCTCATTAACCCTCACCTCACTACAGACCTTTTTTATTTTTAATACTTGAATAACAATTAGGCTACATAAATATCAAGGAATTACATACAAATACACAATATAAAC
>RJVU01026072.1:262959-305481 GCA_003731715.1 Anabarilius grahami
TTTCAATTAAATAAAAACAAAAATTAATTAACAAATAGAACAAAAGAAAGAAAGAAAAGACAATTAGTTCCCTTTAAAAATACACCAAACGTCTGTGCTCTGAAGTATTTAATATTTTTAACAATTTAAGTTAGAAAAGTCATTTTCATATCTAAGCTCAAAAAGTGGGACAGACAATTAACAGGTACAACTACTTTATATTTTCACAAACTTTGAAAAAGTTGTTAAACTCAGCACTGTATCTCTAATATGTAAAAAATTTAAAATGTCTCGTCACATTTAGTTATGAATTATATTAATCATATCATATTAATCAAATAATAGCATGTTTTCAATTAAAAATGGCGAAATTTCATAAAAAAGTTTAGTTTGCATCACTGGATATTACTGTCAGTTCCTGATTATTTCAATCATAAAACATTCATCAAATATTAAACCCCTTTATATCAACCTATAATGCCTCTTTCACAAGATGTAATATCAGTCTCTGGTGTCTCCAGAATGTGTCTGTGAAGTTTCAGCTCAAAATACCCCACAGATCATTTATTATAGCTTGTGTTGGGGTAACACATTGTAAGTAACTTGAGTTACGTAATCAGATTACTTTTTAAAGTAACTAGTAAAGTAACGCATTACTTTTTCAATTTAAAACAAAATATCTAAGTTACTTTTCCTCATGTATTGACTCTGCTGTCCTCATGTTGAGAGAAAAAAAGGTCAGAGGTGTGTGTCGCTGTGTGAACATGATGTTATTGTAGTTCTAGACTAAATGTGAACATGATTTAAAACATTGAAAACATTCAGTATTCCACAAAATTAATAAAAACTGTGAAATGCAATCTCAGAATTTTATGCAAACCCATAATAAATATTACAGGTTTTTACAATCACTGTAAACCCAGATTTTGATTCAACTCAAAGAGATTGAGTACATATTACTTAAATGTGTCTAATTTATTGACATTACTTGTTAATTCTGATTAAGCTGAACTTTTCTTGTGCTTTCTTATTGTAATTGAGTTTTTAAGTCCGATCAGTAGTGTCTACTCAAACAAACTGAGTTTGTATTACTTAAACATGTGTCATTTCTTTACATTAATTATGAATTCTGAGTAAACTGTACTTTTTAATGGCCTATCTTATTGTAATTATGTGTTTGAGCTAAAACAACTTAATATCATCAAGTTTTGCCTGTCCAACGGTAAGTTTAAAGGGTCGAAAACAAAATACGAGTCACTGGTAAGTTCGTGATTTCTGCACTCTTAGCCCGGATTTTATATTTACTTAAAAATATAATTACAATATACTTAAAATATTTAAGTTTGGTTGCATTACTTATAAAATATAAGTATATTCTACAAATTTGTAGGTGTATTTGAATGTGTTAATAAATGTAAGTTAAATGCACTTAAATTATTAAGTTTTTCTCCTGACCACGCCTCCTACACACTGGTTTGCGGCAGGTAATGACGCCATTTTGTCGTGGTGTGTGTGAATTCAAGGAGCTGTTGATGAGCAGTTGGAACATTTGTTTTGGCTGTTCTACAGACATTTTTTCCAAACATTTATCTTTTTATTGTTTTTCACTAAAGGAGAAAATCACAATTTTTAAGTTACCATCATCGAGGTCAGGGTTTGTTTTAGATGAGCTCTTGACCCTTGACTTTTTACTATAAAATTTTGATTGGGCAGTTTTAACTGCATTAAAACCAACCAGGCAAGCAAAGTTAAAAGATGATCAGGTGGTGTTGATTATGTTTTCACATAATCATTATTTGATCTGAATCACTGAACTCATTTAGTACGGAAGAGGATTAGGGCCAAGCAATAATAAAAAAATAAAACCATCTCGAGATTAAAGTCGTTAAATTGCGAGAAAAAACTCGTTAAATTTCGAGAAAAAAGTCGAGATAAAATGTTGAGAATAAAGTCATTAAATTACGAGAAAAAACTCGTTAAATTTCGAGAAAAAAGTCGAGATAAAATGTTGAGAATAAAGTCATTAAATTACGAGAAAAAACTCGTTAAATTTCGAGAAAAAAGTCGAGATAAAATGTTGAGAATAAAGTCATTAAATTACGAGAAAAAAGTCGTTAAATTACGAGAATAAACTCGTTAAATTACTAGAAAAAAGTCGTTAAATTACGAGAATAAATTCGTTAATTTAATGAGTTTATTCTCAACATTTTATCTCGACTTTTTTCTCGAAATTTAACGACTTTTTTCTCGCAATTTAACGACTTTAATCTCGAGATGGTTTTATTTTTTTATTATTGCTTGGCCCTAATCCTCTTCCGTACATTTAGAGCCCAATCTCTGAGTTAGATTTACATTATTGATTACAGCAGCACTGTGATTCTACAGCGGAAGATCAACTTTTACAATACAATTTTTTTTATTTTATTTTTTATCAAGAATCAGCGTATGAATCTCAACAACGGTGACAGGCAACATATTCAGATAAACAGATCAACTCTGAACATTAGAAAACAAGCTACTAAAAAGTCACAGAAAAATATTAAATAGTGAGAATAAAGAAAATTACTAAGACAATTCAGCTCATAATTTATTCATGCAGCAATGCATGATGGGAGGCATGAATGAATTTTGATTGGTGGCAAGTTAACTTGCTTAGTACATTGAACTTAAATGTACTAGGTGTAATAACTACAAAGTAATTCATATTACAAAACATTTTAAGTTAAGTGAACTCGAATTATTAAGTTAACATTACTTAAATTTTTTAGGGCAACCAGTTTCCTCAAATTTAAGTAAATTCAACTTAAATGTTCTATTCCGTTCCATTATGGGCTTAAGTACATTGCACGTAGTCCACTTCACTTATTCAACTAATGCTTCATTACTTAAACATTTTAAGGCAACGAGTTACCTCGGTTTTTTTAAGTAGATTCTTTTAAGTAGAATTGAGCTTTCCTGTAGCTCAGTGGTTAGAGCATGGCACTAGCAATGCCAAGGTCATGGGTTCGATCCCAGGGATTGCACATACTCGGATACAAATGTATAGTATAATGCAATGTAAGTCGCTTTGGATAAAAGCGTCTGCCAAATGCATAAATGTAATTCTACTTATCCGGGTTTACAGTGATCACTAGGACTCAATACTTGGGTCACTTTTACAAAACTCTTCACACTGAGCACAACATACATCTGTGAGCTAAACTGTGATCATTTTTCATTTCTTGGCATAGAATGCATTCAATGACTTCATCTTTCAAATTAAATTTTTTTCTCATTTTGACACAATAAATGCCAAAAATCAGTGTACCTACAGGCCAATTTGCACACACAGTTTTCAAAACTTAATTTCAAAACAATAACATACAAAACTGAATAAGACAGAAATATGCTGCATTTCCACAGTAATATTGTAATGAAATACATTCTGAATCCAAAAAATCAAATACTATCAAAGCAACTATAGATGAAACTGGACACTTACACAAGCGTTACTCTTTCAATTATCCAATTATCATTATCCATTCAAAGGGGAAAACTTGGGAATAATTTTGAACTGTAATATAAACATGGTTCACGTAACATAAACTGCAGTGAATTATAAACAATAGAAAGTGTCATTCTTGTTTTGTTAAGAAATTTTACAAAACATTGTACAAGGTTACCTGAAGTTAGTGTTTTTTAGGTCAGTGTTTTATGATTGATAAAGTGTTTGCTGGTGAAAACCTTTGAGTTCTGGAAGAATGAGTTGGTTTGAGACATTAATGAAGTGTTTTGGTAGATTTAGTGCATTTTGAAAGTGAAATAAACTGCTGTGCCAAGATGAACGTTGGTCAGGAGAACTGTGTGAAGAGTTTTGCAAAAGTGACCTAAGTATTGAGAAATGTGTCCTAGCGATTGTAAAAAAACTGTAAATTACACACATACTTTATGTATTTAATCTCACTTTATTAATCAATGTTTTTGCTGCTGACCTTCAATGATCCAATTCAACCATACTAATTATCAAAAATGACTTTAGATTAGATTTAGAAATAAGAGTGTTGAACTTCCTCCTCCTGTATCTATTCTTCTTTAATCAGCTGAAAGGTTTGTTTGAGCAGCGCCCTCTACTGTACAGGAGCAAATATGCATTTCCATCAGCCTGAGAATATTCATTTCACTTTAGGTGTGAAAGGGCCTTTATATTTACCAAAAACAGAACTTTTTTTTGTTATTAAACAACAAACAAGCCCAGCCCAGATGAGAAAAAGCACCTAAACATGACGTGGAACCAAATGAACTGTGATTGGTTGTGTTACATGTCAGTCAAATGTCCTCTTGTGCGCTCCTTGGCCAATGAAAGCTGCGACAGAGTGCATCACGTAGTACAGCAGAGCATCATTAAAATATCAAATACTGGGGGGGACGATTTGGCCATTTCTAATTATCGGGGGGACTTGTCATGACATGCACGCTTATTAATGAATCAACAACTGAGAAGATGAAATCTGGTTTATTAAAGCTTCTGTAAATTCAGACATAAATTCCTATAAGACAAGAAGTCCATAAATTATCTCCACAAGGCTGTTGTATTGTTTTGTAATATATAGTCCTGGTTCTGGCTTCTGATTGGCCAGTACAGATCAGAGCGTGTGAGTGACGGTCTGCTGTCTGTGTAGACGCTCATATGACGCCGTTGAGCGTTCAGAAGTGAGGTCTCCTGTGACGACCCGTGTACTTCGTGTCGGTCCTCACGTCCCTGAGAGAAGAAACACAACACAGCTGAACATCCACAATAAATCAGATGAGCAGCGACCGCTAACATTTCTAAAACTTAATTCTCATCTAGCGCCTTCATTTCTTAAAGGATTCCCAGTGTCTCAGCCTTTCATTAAAGACCAGTGTCCAAATCCGCAATGACTCGTCTCTGTCACATGATTAAACAGGCCCTGTCCACAGAAGACGAGAGCCCGTATATTCAGTGTGATGGTGAAAGCAGTCGATCACTACAGTAAACAAGGGTTCATATCACACACGGCTGAATCAGTGAAATGTATTTAAAATAACAGAAACATAAGGCGGAAACATACTTCCCCTGCCGGCGCCGTCTTTCCTTCTTCTCCATGATCCAGTCCTTACTCTTCTTCACAGACTTTCCTTTCACGTTTTTGAAACGGGACCTTTCATGAGAAAGAGCACAAAACCAATTAAAGAGGGAAAAGATTTTGGGATAGAAGAAGAAAGCGTTTGAGAAGCAGTGATGTATGACTGTATTATAGTCTTCTGAATCCTCATGTGTGGTTTACCTCTGTGCCGTAAACTGAGCCTGAGTTGATACGCCTCTGTCAGTCGCCTCTGAATCCAAACCCTGGACAACAGAAACAAGCTCATGAACACGCTGTGTGTGTGTGTGTGTGTGTTTGTGTGTGTGTGTGTGTGTGTTTGTGTGTGTGAATGTGTGTGTGTGTGTGTGTGTTCTTGTTTATATTACATCCCCAAGATGTAATAAAAACCTGAGTTCACCTACATCGTGGGGTCCAGCCAGCGGTCCCCACGAGGGAAATGGATTAATAAACATACTAAATGATGTTTTTTTGAAAATGTAAAAATGCAGAATGTTTCCTGTGATGGTTAGGTTTAGGGATAGGGGTAGTGTAGGGGGATAGAAAATACAGTTTGTACAGTATAAAAACCATTACGCCTATGGAGAGTCCCCACTAAGATAGCAAAACAAACCTGTGTGTGTTTTTGTGTGTGTGTGTGTGTTTGTGTGTGTGAATGTGTGTGAGTGTTCATACTGAGGCTTGTACACACCTTGGGTAAAACACCTGATACACCAGCAAACAAACACAGGAAAAATCTACGGACAAAAAGATTTGCAGTGTCACTTAATATGACACACTAGACACATTCCCATTAAAGGATTAGTTCACTTTCAAATAAAATTTTCCTGATAATTTACTCACCCCCATGTCATCCAAGATGTTCATGTCTTTCTTTCTTCAGTCGAAAAGAAATGAAGGTTTTTGATGAAAACATTCCAGGATTTTTCTCCTTATAGTGGACTTCAATGGGGTTCAAACGGTTGAAGGTCAGAATTACAGTTTCAGTGCAGCTTCAAAGAGCTTTAAACGATACCAGATGAGGAATAAGAGTCTAATCTAGCGAAACGATGGGTCATTTAAAAAAGAAAATACAACTGTATATGCTTTATAAACACAAATGATCGCCTTCCAAGTGGTTTCCCCAAAACCGCACTGTCGTATTTTTATTCTACTTACGGAACGAACGCGGCGCCAGTTCCATTTTTTCCGTAAGTAGAATAGGGAAGGTGTAGGACATACGCCTTCTCCTTTTTGAAGAATACGAAAGTGCGTTTTTGGGGAAACCACTTGGAAGGCGATCATTTGTGTTTATAAAGCATATACAGTTGTATTTTCTTTTTTAAATGAGCGATGGTTTCTCTAGATAAGACCCTTATTCCTCGTCTGGTGTCGTTTAAAGCTCTTTGAAGCTGCACTGAAACTGACATTTTGACCTTCAACCGTTTGGAGTTTGGAGAATAATATAGGAATGTTTTCCTCAAAAACCTTCATTTCTTTTCGACTGAAGAAAGAAAGACATGAACATCTTGGATGACATGGAGGTGAGTAAATTATCAGGAAAATTTTATTTGAAAGTGGACTAATCCTTTAAATATGTTTTGGGATTAACGATGATAAAAATGTCGAGCTGAAGGAGTTACTTTTTGGCTTTGCTGCTGTTGGGATAATCCACAACCAAACCGCCCGTGAAACCGGCTTTCATGGCCTGAGCCGTTATCAGCTCCAGCTGAGAGAAAAACCACAGAACAAACTCATCTGAGGAGTGTTTCAGCAATGCCATCACACAATACCAGGACTTGAACGTATATGATTTATTAATTTCTATATAGCGCACAATGACAAATCTAAGAAAGAAACACAAAAAGACCTTTGACTTAAGAGACAAACAGCAAAACTACAGAAAATATGAAAAAGAAGTGATTTCCACTAGGGTTTGTTTTTCAGAGCAGAAAAAAAAGGAAGGGGTGAACAAAAAAAGATGCAGAATAAGAGATAATGCTTGTTTAAATGTTTGCCTGAACTCAAATAAGCTGCTGAAATCTATATTTAATCACTGTAAATGAGAAAAAGCAGAGATCCCGACCTGCTCGGAGTTTTCAGGGTAAATCTGGAAGACGGCGCGCGCTCCTCTCGCCTACAACAACAACATCATCATCATCATCATCATCATCAACATCATCATGTCTGTCAGCTCCTGACGATGAAGCCCCAGCTGACCGAACTCACCAGAGCCGAGTACAGCGTGCTGAAGAAGCGGTACAGTCTCTTCGGAGGACTGTGTGTCTTCTTATCCGCGTTACACAGCCACTGCAGCGCTGAAATACTGACGCAACAGGACACACGTGACATGTGACTCCAAACAACCCGCCTTCTGCTCTCACACAACTCTTCATGAGCTCATACCTTATGCAGCCGTCGAACATGCCCGGTCTGAAGGGCATCCCCTGACCCATGTCTCCCAGCACCAGATCTCCCTCCACCTCCCGCCGCAAGGCCACATCTGCACAGAAGCACATGATCCATCTACTGTAACACTGATTCAGGCATAAGATGGTCATTTACTTTAAATCTGATGCTATAATAACACTCTAAGTGAGTCAAACTCGTGCTGTGTGTGTGTGTGTGTGTGTGTGTGTATATTCACCCAGCATGGCTGTGCTGATGTCCACTCCAACCCAGTAGTGACCGATCTCAGATAAATAATCTCCACTGAGTCCGGAGCCGCAGCTGACGGATTCAAGCAGGATAAATCAGGTGAACATGGCTTCAGCAGTGTAACACGTTCATGGAGTAACAGAGCAGCGCTTACCCCACATCCAGCAGATAACAGGGCTGATCGTCCGGCAGACTGAGCAGCTCCACGGCTCGCTCCGACATCTGTGTCTGGATCTCTATGATCCGAGAGCTGCAGAGACACAGACAGAGAGAGAGAGAGAGAGAGAGAGAGAGAGAGAGGGACAGAAAGACACTGATCACTTATACACATCATGTGCACGAATTTATGATTCACATTACTATGTTGTATAATTATTAACAAACATAAGTAATTAATTTGTTCTAGTATTAAATGTTAAATATGGACACACAAAAATAAAAAGTATCACGCACAAAAAATCCTCATTATTGTGCTTAATGTCAGTGTACTGCAGACAGTCAGCGTTTCTACTTACTTCTGGGAGTATTTCTTGGCCTCATCTTCATTGTAGAACTGTAAAAGTTAAAACATCATTAAGCGTTTGCATGTGAAACACAACAGCACACACAGTACAGCCAAACACACGATTAACTTATGATCAAAAAACTATATTTATGATTGGTTATTAATCTACTAATTTGTTGTTTTGTAAAATCTGATCGGCCAGCTGTCTCGTTCACAGACACACACTCCATGATCTAGTGCCGTTTCAGGTTATGAGACTCAGAATAAGGGTTAAAGGGTTAGTTCACACAAAAATGAAAATAATGTCATTAATTACTCACCCTCATGTCGTTCAACACCCGTAAGACCTTCGTTCATCTTCAGAACACAAATTAAGATATTTTTGATGAAATCCGATGGCTCAGTGAGGCCTGAGCAATGACATTTCCTCTCTCAAGATCCATTAATGCACTAAAAACATATTTAAATCAGTTCATGTGAGTACAGTGGTTCAATATTAATATTATAAAGCCACGAGAATATTTTTGGTGCGCCAAAAAAACTAAATAACGACTTATATAGTGATGGCTGATTTCAAAACACTGCTTCAGGAAGCTTCGGAGCGTTATGAATCAGCGTGTCGAATCAGCGGTTCGGAGCGCCAAAGTCACGTGATTTCAGCAGTTTGACACGCGATCCGAATCATGATTCGACACAAAAGATTCATAACGCTCCGAAGCTTCCTGAAGCAGTGTTTTGAAATCGGCCATCACTATATAAGTCGTTATTTTGTTTTTTTGCACACCAAAAATATTCTCATCGCTTTATAATATTAATATTGAACCACTGTACTGTACAATTTAAATATGTTTTTAGTACATTAATGGATCTTGAGAGAGGAAATGTCATTGCTGATGGCTCACTGACCCATCAGATTTCATCAAAAATATCTTAATTTGTGTTCTGAAGATGAACGAAGGTCTTACGGGTGTAGAACGACATGAGGGTGAGTAATTAATGACATTATTTTCATTTTTGTGTGAACTAACCCTTTAACTGTCACGCACTGATTGACCCTCAGTCGACTGAAGCCCTTCAGCAGGATTATTCTTCATATTCTGTACAGCGGTCAGTTCACTACTTTCCCATTATTAAGGGCCGACGTTTGCCACCTAAAACTGATGTTTAGGGTCCAGCCGTTTGAAAGAATTTTGATTGGATTTCGGTTATTGGATTGAGTTAAATCTTGAAAATGGGTTGATCCAAACTTGGTTTTGATCAGGATCAAACCTCAGTATGTCCTAATCAAAAACGTTTCAGTAAGATTGGGAAACCTTTGATCTAAAATTATCCCAATCCCAGCAGAAGGGTGGATCACAGGTACAAAATTTAATAAGACTACTATATCACAATATTTGCTTCATGTGATTTATATGATATGTAGCCCCATTCACACTCACAACACTGCTGATCCGGATCTGGCAATCTGGATCACAGCGATCCAATCAAATGTTGCTTTGAAAAACCAGCAAAACAAATGTAAAAGGATTACCTGATCCTGGATAGCAAAACTGGGGATTTCCCAATCCGGATTATTCTGATCCAGATTAAACTTTTTGTACTGGATGTTTACATTTATAATGGTCTTTTTTTTACACCTTATGTTATAAACATTTTGTCAAATTCCTACATTTATTAGGATAATAAGATGCTTTGTGTTGCCAAACAAATTAGAACAGTATCTACAAGAAAAAAAATGCCTTGATTTATTCTGCAAATCTATTCTTGGCTGTTTACTGAATGCCAAGATCATTTGCCTGATTAAAAACCCAAACTGCCTCCTGTTTAGTTTGCGATTCAGCAGTTATTTTATTATTATGATCAATTATTAAATAATTTATCAATTCAGAACACAGAAATGAATGAAACATGTGCAGCATTTCACCTCAATCTACAGCAGATGTCGGATAAATAGTGTTTGTCTGTTGTGTGTGTTGTTCATGTTCATCACTAGAGGAGTAAGTTCACTCACCACCTCCGGAGGGGCCATATGCTCGGGTCTGCGGCAACTTGAAGACATGATGATACTGAGAAAATAAACCTGCAACTACTCACTACAGATCACAACACTACTGTGACAACACGTGTGTCCAGCGCCGATGACGTCATCTCCAGGCGACACGCGCGTCGGCGCTGAGTGGATCAGAGAGATCAATCCCCTTCCATACAGGACTGAGACTACGGAAGAGGATTAGGGCCAAGCAATAATAAAAAAATAAAACCATCTCGAGATTAAAGTCGTTAAATTGCGAGAAAAAACTCGTTACATTTCGAAAAAAAGTCGAGATAAAATGTTGAGAATAAAGTCATTAAATTACGAGAAAAAAAGTCGTTAAATTGCTAGAAATAAATCGAGATAAAATGTTGAGAATAAAGTCATTCAATTACGAGAATAAAGTCATTCAATTACGAGAATAAAATCATTAAATTTCGAGAAAAAAGTCGAGATAAAATGTTGAGAATAAAGTCATTAAATTACGAGAATAAAGTCGTTAAATTACGAGAAAAATGTCGTTAAATTTCGAGAAAAAAGTCGAGATAAAATGTTGAGAATAAACTCATTAAATTAACGAATTTATTCTCGTAATTTAACGACTTTTTTTCTCGTAATTTAATGAGTTTATTCTCGTAATTTAACGACTTTTTTTCTCGTAATTTAATGACTTTATTCTCAACATTTTATCTCGACTTTTTTCTCGAAATTTAACGAGTTTTTTCTCGCAATTTAACGACTTTAATCTCGAGATGGTTTTATTTTTTTATTATTGCTTGGCCCTAATCCTCTTCCGTATTCACCACGTGTTTCGGTAGTGACAATTTTTTGATGGTTTTGAGTCTAGCTCAAAGATGCTGATCAGAACATGTTTAGCTGAACAGTTGTAAACTGAAAAAACCCCAAAATGTTATCAAATAACAGCCAAAAAAATAATGTCACAACCGAAACTTCACCTCATGTTTCGGTAGTGACATGAACATGAGGGACACATTTTTTACATAAAGAATTAAAAATAAAATATAAATATTTTTTAACTTCACTTTAAAAAAAAAAAATCTAAAATATATTTTTAAAAACAACAATGGAAAAAAATTGCAAAAATTATTTCAATATCATTTTCACAAGTTGAAATTTAGGGGTTATATTTCGGGACAGCCAACTCCCAACTGAAAGTACACAATAAATGATGATTTTATAGATATTAATCTTACTGATATTTTAAATATTATTGTGTGATTCAACAGATAATAGAAGGATCTTAGTAAACATCTAAAATCTGAATACTTAAATGATTTTTAGGGATGTTTTTTGGTTGTGGGACAGCAGTAACGGCCCATATTCTGGTCTAGAGAATATAATCTTTTAGGGCCAGTTGTTCAGAAAGTTTAATCTGGATCAGAACGATCTGGATTTGGAAATCCCATGTTTTGCTATCCAGGATCAGGTCATCCATCTTACTTTTGTGCTGGTTTTTCAAAGCAAAATTGGATTGGATCACCCTGATCCAGATACACACTTTTCCAGATGACCAAATCTGGATTTTTTTAGTGCTCTACGGAGCCCCTAAAGGGACATGCTGATAGAAAGAATCTGAGATGGGGAAAAAACACATTTCAATGCTTCTGCATTCTCTCAGAAAAATTCCACGTAGCTTTCACCCGAGAAACCGTGCGTTCCCCGCGAAGAACTTTTGAATGGTTCATCTCTTATGATTGAGCCAAAGTAGTTTACAAACAGTGATAATCAAATATAATATTATATTTTCATATTTACAGCTGTTTGGGGATTATTTTATGGCACCAAAATCTCTTTTTAACTGTACAGTAGGTTACCGACAGGCTCAATATGGAGCCTAATGTCTATTTCTAATTTATTACTTTAACAGTTAAACTAATCAAGAGCAAAACAAAACATATGTGTGCATGTATATTACATGATAAAACTGTTGTATTTTTTGACCAGTTTTAAAGGTACATTACATAATTAAATTTTTGTTCCTGAAATCCACTCTTATGATGGGATCAGTATAATCCAGATTTTTTGGATCAAAGGTATCCCAATTTTACTAAAAAGCTTTGAACACAAACTGATGATTTTCTGGGTCCAGTTGTTCAAAGGTAATCTGATCGGATTTTGGTTATCGGATTGGATCAAATCTTGAAAATGGGTTGTTCAAAAGGAAAAAGGGATTCTGAAATCAGATTAGATCACGGAATCCAATCCTAGTTTTAATCTGGATCAAACCTTCAGTTTTTGGGGCCAGTTGTTCAGAAAGTTTAATCTGGATCAGAACGATCTGGATTTGGAAATCCCATGTTTTGCTATCCAGGATCAGGTCATCCATCTTACTTTTGTGCTGGTTTTTCAAAGCAAAATGGGATTGGATCTCCCTGATCCAGATACACACTTTTCCAGATTTCCAGTGCTCTACGGAGCCCCTAAAGGGACATGCTGATAGAAAGAATATGGGTTTTGAATTAAATATAATATTTTTGTTGGATATTTACAGCTGTTTGGGGATTGTTTTATGGCACCCAAATCTTTTCATCTTTACAGTAGGTTACCGAAAGGCTAAATATGGAGCCTAATGTCTACTTCTAATTTATTTAACAGTTAAACTATTCAAGAGCAAAATGGAAAAATGTGTATGTATATTACATGATATAAATGTTGTATTTTTTTTGACCAGTTTTAAAGTTTTACTACATTTTCCTCCTGGAATCCACCTTGAAATCCTGTTGGGATCAGGATAATCCTGTTTTTTTATTTTTTTGGATCAAAGTTATCCAAATCCTACTGACAAGTTTTGAACAACACAAACTGAAGGTTTGATCCAGATTAAAACTAGGATTGGATTCCGTGATCTAATCTGATTTCAGAATCCCTTTTTCCTTTTGAACAACCCATTTTCAAGATTTGATCCAATCCGAAAGCCGGAATCCGACCAGATTACTTTTGAACAACTGGCCCCTGGGCCCAGTTTTTCAAAAAATTTACTCAGGATCAAATTTATCCGGATTTGGAAATCCTATGTTTTGCTATCCAGGATCACCTGATCCATCTTACTTTTATGCCAATTTTTTAAAGGAACATTGTATTGGATCACTGTGATCCAAATACCAAATTTCAGGATTACCAAATCCTGTTTACCAGAGCCTTAATGGGAACTAACAGTGTAGCCTACTGGCTTAGCCAAGAACAACAGGTAGGCAAAATTCCCAGTGGCCACAAATAGCCATTGTTTGTTTTAATTGTAAGAAACAGAAACATTTTGCATTCCTTCTATTGTTATAATGTTAAATAACAAAACAAAAACAATACTTTCCATCTCTGCCTTTAGGAGATGTATCTCCCTCTGCACTTTTTTCTGGGTAAGCAAGATTTGTTCTTTACCCAGTTCAATTTGTACTTCTGCTCTTTCGGTTTCCCGTTTCAGAAGCAACTTATAGCTGTCACCATCCTAGTTTGTAGCTGAGGAACGTCCATATATGCTTCAAATATGAAGAAATGTATAAATCATCAGTAAACATTATTTTGTGATCATTCACTTAAAAAAAGACCTCTCTGATTTTATTTGGTTCGAAAAATCACAACAGAATCCACCCTTCTGATGGGATCAGGATAATCCTGTTTTTATGGATCACATAGATCCCAAACCGAGTTCAAAGTTTTGAAAAACCCAAAGGGCAGGTTTGATCCAGATCAAATGTAAGATCGGATTACGTGGTCTGATCTTGGTTTGGAATCCCTCTTTTGCTTTTGAAAAACCCATTTCCAAATTTTGATCCAATCCGTGATCCGAAATCCCACTGGATTACTTTTGAAAAACTGGGCCCTGTTGTTCAAAACTTGTCAGTAGGATTTGGATAACTTTGATCCAAAAAAATAAAAAAACAGGATTATCCTGATCCCAACAGGGGGTAGGATTTCAAGGTGGATTCCAGGAGGAAAATGTAGTAAAACTGGTCAAAAAAAATACAACATTTATATCATGTAATATACATACACATATTTTTTTATTTTACTCTTGATTAGTTTAACTGTTAAAGTAATAAATTAGAAGTAGACATTAGGCTCCATATTTAACCTTTCGGTTACCTACTGTACAGTTAAAAAGAGATTTTAGTGCCATAAAACAATCCCCAAACAGCTGTAAATATCCAACAAAAATATTATATTTAATTCAAAACCCATATTCTTTCTATCAGCATGTCCCTTTAGGGGCTCCGTAGAGCACTGGAAATCTGGAAAAGTGTGTATCTGGATCAGGGAGATCCAATCCCATTTTTCTTTGAAAAACCAGCACAAAAGTAAGATGGATGACCTGATCCTGGATAGGAAAACATGGGATTTCCAAATCCAGATCGTTCTGATCCAGATTAAACGTTTTGAACAACTGGCCCCAAAAACTGAAGGTTTGATCCAGATTAAAACTAGGATTGGATTCCGTGATCTAATCTGATTTCAGAATCCCTTTTTCCTTTTGAACAACCCATTTTCAAGATTTGATCCAATCCGATAACCAAAATCCGATCAGATTACCTTTGAACAACTGGACCCAGAAAATCATCAGTTTGTGTTCAAAGCTTTTTAGTAAAATTGGGATACCTTTGATCCAAAAAATCTGGATTATACTGATCCCATCATAAGAGTGGATTTCAGGAACAAAAATGTAATTATGTAACGTACCTTTAAAACTGGTCAAAAAATACAACAGTTTTATCATGTAATATACATGCACACATATGTTTTGTTTTGCTCTTGATTAGTTTAACTGTTAAAGTAATAAATTAGAAATAGACATTAGGCTCCATATTGAGCCTTTCGGTAACCTACTGTACAGTTAAAAAGAGATTTTGGTGCCATAAAATAATCCCCAAACAGCTGTAAATATGAAAATATAATATTATATTTGATTATCACTGTTTGTAAACTACTTTGGCTCAATCATAAGAGATGAACCATTCAAAAGTTCTTCGCGGGGAACGCACGGTTTCTCGGGTGAAAGCTACGTGGAATTTTTCTGAGAGAATGCAGAAGCATTGAAATGTGTTTTTTCCCCATCTCATATTCTTTCTATCAGCATGTCCCTTTAGGGGCTCCGTAGAGCACTAAAAAAATCCGGATTTGGTCATCTGGAAAAGTGTGTATCTGGATCAGGGAGATCCAATCCAATTTTTCTTTGAAAAACCAGCACAAAAGTAAGACGGATGACCTGATCCTGGATAGGGAAACATGGGATTTCCAAATCCAGATCGTTCTGATCCAGATTAAACTTTCTGAACAACTGGCCCTAAAAGATCAAAACCAAGATTGAATTTCGTGATCTAATCTGATTTCAGAATCCTTTTTTCCTTTTGAACAACTCATTTTCAAGATGTGATCCAATCAGAAATCCGATCAGATCACCTTTGAGCAACCAACCCTTAATTGCAAGGAATGTTTTTTTAGTTAAAATATTAATTGCGGCAGCTACTGATTCACAGCATACAAAATACTTTCTGAAAACAGATTTTATTTAGAAAAAGAAAAAACAACATTTCCAAACAATATAATTAGCTATAACACTGAAGATGCATTGGCTGTGGGATCAGTTAAATGTGCCCGGATCCACATAGGCGTAGGCCAGGAAATCTCCCAGCTTGTTCCCTTCATCGTCGTAGTGAAACATCCGGAAGCACTGGTCACAGAACAGGCAGGGGTCCGTCGGGGCCAGAGCATCGCTGGAGGTGATCCACCTGCTGATGTAGAGATGGCACACAGAACACTTCCGGGTCACGACCCTGTGCTTGTGCGTGATGAGCGGGTACAGCTTCACGTCCAAACAGTCGTCCTGATGCACCAGCCGGATGTCCGTGAGGATCAACACGTGCTCGCAGTCGCCCTGGTGAGTGTAGTAATACGGAAACCCGACCTTCATCCTCAGGTCGTAGAAAGACGCGTCCTCCATCTTAGCAGTCCGGAAGTGCGGGAAGCCTCTGCTCCGGGCCCATTCCCGCGTGGTCTCGCTGATGTCTCGGCATTCTGGGAAGCGCGTGTCGTTGAAGAAGGTTCCGTTGAAGAAGAAGAAAGCGGACTTGTAATGGTCCTTGCTGATGAACTGAGGCACCATGTCCGGGGTGCTGCTGAACTCTCCGAACACCTGCAGGTCGCTGACGCAGCAGATGGCGTCTCGGAGCTCGGTCAGCCTCTGCGAGCCCAACACGTGCACCGTCTGGAAGGCCCTCACACGCTTGAAGCGCTGGAACAGCACCGGGTACATGATGTTGAAGGTCAGGACCATCTCGCCCTCGGGGATCAGGTCTCCGGGGCTCTCCGGCTTCTTCCCCACGGATATCATCTCCAGCTCATTGGCGTAGACCTCGTGTCTGTCAAGAGTGTCTCTGGTCAGAGTTTCTTTATAGTCCTGTCTTCTCTTGCGCAGTTTCAGCGTGGACAGATGAGGGTCTGATGGTAGGCTGTCTGGGTCTTCATGTCCTCTCTTCAGAGAATCAGCGCCGCAGATGTGTTTGAGCTCCTCTAGTGTCTTTGGCTCAATCCCCATCTCTTCGATGAACTCCACATCCTCGACCTCTGGGGCCGTGGCACAGTGTGAATACACCTCTGGATTTAACACTTCCAGCCATAAATCTCTGAATGTGCCGATGTGAAACTCTGTCGAGTTCACGTTGACGAATTCAAACGCGGGCACGTTTTCGTGTTGCTCGTCTTCGTGCATCAAAACGCTTCCTTCCGCCATTATGAGCTTGAATCGATCGACATCGCCAAGTTACTATCTTCTTCTGTGGATTTTAAGGATTGGTGTCTGATAAACAAATGGAGATCTCACACGAAGCGCTGAGAGAATACAAACAAGTATCTAGTAATCGCAGTCGAGTGTGATTCGTCCGCTCTGAAGAGCGGTGAGAAAAGTAACGGGTGTCACGTGACTTCAGATGCGTTTATTAACAACGATTTACATAGAAATGTTGACAATGACAAACTATACGATGAAATCAAGAGAATTTTTTTATTTAGAAAAATTAGAAACGATCGAGCCCCGCCCATTTTATCATTTTTATCTACTGTTAAAGCTGCAGTCCGTAACTTTTTTCTGTTTATAATTTACACAAATTATAAAATGAGCGAGTACATAATTAATCACTTTTCCAAACCGTGCTTTTCGTCTTGTCCTGAATCACTACGGTACACCTATAATAAGTGTTTATATTCGGACTATTTTCTGTACCGCTGTGTGACTCGCCATAGACATTAACAGAGAAGTAGTTCCGGCTACAATGTTCTTCCGCGAGACACATGCAGTTTTGTTTATCAACCGCTAGAGGGCCAAAAGCTTTGCAGCTTTAACCCTCTATGGCAACATGGTCTATTTTAGTTTGTTTTTAATAAAATAAGGCACTAATTGATTGATCAAGCATATCTCAGGGCAGAATAACTCAAATACTAATCAATAAAAGTGCAAAAAAGACCAAAACATGACCATTTTGTGTCCTGTTTCAGCACGACTCCATATTTTCTCCATTGAAAAGTGCTTTTTTCACTTGTTTGTATCCATTTAATCACCCCCAACAAATATGAGTCACCTTCACTGGCGAGTAAAGAAGTATTAGAACTTTACATTATGTATAATCAAATATTTTATAATATCTGCATATATTATGATCTGCACATTTTCTGTATCACTTCATAAAGGTATAAAACACTGGCAGTTGATGAGGGTGAGGATGAGGAGTCATACTGTGATGAGGAAGATGAAATCATAGTGACAATCCGTCAGGGAGAGAGAGAAGATGGAGATGAGGATGAGGATTGATATGATAATAATATGATGGTTTGGTAATACTCGTGTTCCACTATGGTACAATGTTGACAGCTGGATATAAAATGTTACTTTTTATCAAATATGAAACTTTTAATACATTAAATACATGTTTGTTCAAAGAAATTGATGTTTTCAATAAACATATTTCTTTTTTCTATATGAAAATGCCAAATGTTTAATTTTTTCCATTGTGGTACAATGTTGCCTCGAGGCAACAAACTTATAAAAAAAAGATTTTTTTTTTTAAAATTAATGAAAATGTTTATTGATTTTGTTAAAGTGTCCAATTTTAAGCAGGAAAAACAACACAAATATTTTTTCCCTCATTGATATCATATGTTGCACCATAGAGGGATAGTTCATCCAAAAATGAAAGTTCTGTCCTCATTTACTCGGGTTGTTCTGAACCTGTATATTTTCTTTGTTCTGTTGAACACAACGGAAGATGTTTTGAAGAACGTGTGTAACCAGGCCGCTTTGGGCACCACTGACTTCCACTGCACCACACGTCACTGCTTTCAATTCAGGCACGGATCTAGTATCGGTCAACCTTTGAAGTGATTTGCTCACCCTGTTGTGCATTTAAATGTCATTTCTATTATTATTATTATAATTACTTTTGTTTGTTTGGTTTTGTATAGAGTGTATTTACTTATTTAATTTTGTACTGGTTTGTTTTGTTATGTATAAAGAAAACCAATAAAAACTTCATTTTCAACACTTCCATAGTAGGAAAAAAAATAGTCAATGGTGCCCCAGAACTGTTCATTTCCCCACATTCTTCCAAATATCTTCCTTTGTGTTCAACAGAACAAAGAAATTAATTCAGGTTTGAAACAAACATTTTTGGGTGAACTATCCCTTTACCCGTAGAGTCATTTAACCTGTTAACTCTCACCCACACTTTTGTTTTAGACATGAAAATGTATTATCCAAACTTAAATGGTTGTAATTCAAGGACACTTTGGAGTATAGACATAAGGCTGGTCTTGTTTTAAAGATGAAATTTGGCAGATTATTGTAGAAGTGAAATAACTTAAGTTAGTTAAACAGAAAAGTTTAAGTTTATGAAAATTTAAAATGTAAAAATATAATATTTTATATAAAATATATATTTTACAAAACAAGTTTTACTCTAAAACTGCAAGGAAATCAAAGCCTGAACAAGTTGTGTTCCAAATTTCAGGTTAATTTCTCAAAAAATGAGCTTTCAGTAAGATTGTTTGGGTGCAGTACCACACTGTTCCACTAGATGACATCCAAGTGACCATATAAAGGCGCCTCCATTTCCACATGGTTTGAGTGATCTGAACCATATATTATCATTATTTTAACACTATTTATGAAGTAGACATCCTATATCGAAGTAGTATGAGAAGAATTTGATATGAATTCAGCCTCTAATAAACACAAAAACAACATGTATGTGGGTTATAGATCGCCGCCACGATCATAAATGTATTTTTTTTTCTATTAAAAACATTTTCAGACCTTTTTTTCCCTCAAAATATTGAATGCATGTTGTCTTTTGAACTCTTGGCATGAAAACAAACATGTTTCAACCAATCTTTAATGATTTTTCATGTTCAAAATAAAGGTCTGAACATGCCTTATGAGTATGAAAATATGCTTGTTGCAAATTGATAGATTACTGCTCCTCTGTCATTTATTTTGAAAATCAAATATGAAAACTAGAGATTCTAAGCTTTCAAATGATATATAGTTTGTCAAGATTAGTTTAGGTTTAGTATAGAATATTTCTGTTTTAAACATGTAATGGCTGTGGGCCCACAGGTTAAAATGAATTTTGATTAAAGTTTTAATTTTAATTAAATAAATTAATATAGATATTCAGTTTGAATGCGATCTTGACCAGCAGGTGGCGGTAAAGCACCTAAAAGTTGAATGCAAAACGCCATTAAAAATCACGAAGAACCTCTTTGGCCAATAGCACGCCGTTTCCTGTGTATTCCGTCTCTGATTGGCTGATATCTCTGTTTTGCCGGATGACAGGTCTGGTCATGGCGGAGGTCAGCGGCTGTGTCAGGAGCGGCGCGCACACACTCTGCGCTCTTCAATCGCGCTGTCATTTTCACGCGCTGCGTCTGACGGGAGCTCGCGCGTACAGCTTCCGCGCAGCCGGTGATTCCCCCGCTCCGCTCCACCGCAGCCGCACCGCCTATTACGACATCCTGAAAGTGTCCCCGAACGCCACGCAAGCCCAGATCAAGAGCGCCTACTACAAGCAGTCGTTCCTGCACCACCCGGACCGGAACCGCAGCCGCGGAGAGGAGGCGGCGCGGAGCTTCGCGCTCGTGGCGGAAGCCTACAGTGTGCTCGGCAGCAGCGGCCTCCGGAGGAAGTACGACCGCGGCACACTCAACCAGACGGACGTGCAGAACGCCGGGAGACCGTCTTCCTCAGACGCGTCGAAGCCTCGACGCGCCCCGAACGCGTCCAAGAGCGGCGGCGACGCGTACTTTGACTTCGACGCGTTCTACCAGGCGCATTACGGCGAGCAGCTGCAGCGAGAGAAGCTGGTGAGGCTCAGACGGGAGCAGCTCCAGCGGCGGCAGCAGGAGAACTTCCGCAGGTGGAAGCAGGGGAAAGTGACTGAGGTGACGGTTGCGTTCCTGCTGGTGTGCGGAGGCGTCATCCTCCTGAGCCTGAGGTCCTGAAGCGGTGTTTTAATGACTGCACATGCTCACAGATGGACCTGGACTCTTTTGGTTCTGTTTGTCTTCTGTCAGATAAATTCAGGTTATTTATTTTCAGGAATGGAAATAATATTCACGGTGAAATGTGTGATTTAGCCTAAAAAGGTACAAACAATAATAAACCTCAATCCACTGTGTTTATATCTTCTCCCTCTTGCAGCATGATGAGGGCGGGGCGGCCTGTCACTCACATGAGATCCACCAATCCACTCACAACCATCCAACCATCGACAGGGGGCAGTCGTGGCCTAATGGATAGAGAGTCAGACTTGTAACCCAAAGGTCATGGGTTCGAGTCTCAGGTCCGGCAGGGATTGTCGGTGAGGGGAGTGAATGTCCAGCGCTCTCCCCACCCTCAATACCACGACTGAGGTGAGACCCTTGAGCAAGGCACCGTACCCCCAACTGCTCCCCGGGCGCCGCAGCAATGGCTGCCCACTGCTCCGGGTGTGTGTTCACGGTGTGTGTGTTCACTGTTGTGTGTGTGTGCACTTGGATGGGTTAAATGCAGAGCACAAATTCCGAGTATGGGTCAGCATACTTGGCCACATGTCACTTCACTTCACTTTCAATCAAGCCCCGCCCTACATTTGTTCTTGTTTGCGAAGCGTTTCACTCAGATATGATATCCCACAATCCTGTGTGTTTGATTCTGTATCATTCATTTGTGAATCGTCATATTCTCCTGAAGCTAATGTCTGTGTTTACTGGAGCAAAGCTGCCGGTCTTTATGGAAGCCCGTTTCCGCCACAAAAAAAAAAAGATTAATTGTGACTTTATATCTCAGAATTCTGACTTTATTTATTTATTTATTTATCCCATATTTTACCAGGAATAATCCCATCGAGATAATAATCTCTTCTACCAGGGAGTCCTGGCCAAAATGGCAGCACACAAAGTTTCACACAAAAACATTTCAAAACCAACAAGAAAAAGAAAAAAAAAAAAAACTTCGGAACTAACAAAATATGTAAATGTTAAGAAAAACAAGAACAAGACACCAAAAGGTTTTTAAAAATATTTAAAGATGGGAGCACGTCTAGCCTCAAAGTATTCTGCATTTCATTCCACAATCTAGGCGCATAACAGGAAAAAGCAGTTTTACCAAACTCAGAGTATGATCTAGGCACAGTTAAAAGTAATTTAAAGGACGATCTAGTTTTATAACTATCAGAACAATAAGATAAGAGACTACAGATATACAGAGGCAGTTTACCTATTAGAGCTTTGGCAATAAACATCAACATATGCATTTTTCTCCTCTGATACAAGGAGGGCCAGCCAACCAAGTCAAACAAAGTGCAATGATGGGTACGTGTAGGAGCATTAGTCACAAATCGTATTGCAGCATGATATATACAATCAAATTTTTTTATTGTAGATACATTAGCATGCATATAAATCACATCGCCATAGTCCAGCACAGAAAGAAAACAACTTTGAATAATTCTCTTTTTTGCTTCAAAAGGAAGACATTTCTATAAACGAAAAAGAAACCCCAATTTGGGCCTGAGTTTTTTTTGAAAGATTTTCAATATGAATATTAAAACCCAACCTTTCATCGAGCCATATGCCCAGGTATTTACTCTTTCTACACAAAAGTTAAAACGGGTGGAATCACAAGTTTGTTACGAGAGCGAGTAAACAGCATATATTTAGTTTTCTTAATATTTAAAACCAATTTTAAATTTGACAATGAAGATTGCAATACCTGGAAGGAATCTTGTAATAGCTCTATGGCTTTCTGCATGGACTGTGCAGCCGTATAAATAATTGTGTCATCAGCGTATAAATGCAGTTCAGCTGTAGTTATCTCACGACCTAAATAATTTATATAAATTGAAAATAAAATTGGTGCTAAAATTGATCCCTGAGGAACACCTTTCTTAATTTCTAGTTTTTTTGAAGTGAAATTTTCAACTGAGACACACTGCGTTCTTTCAGATAAATAATTTTTAAACCAATTTATACTCATTTTACTAAAACCTAAGCAGCTGAGTCTATTTAATAGAATTTTGTGATCTACAGAGTCGAAAGCTTTAGAGAGATCAACAAATAAAGCAGCACAGTGATTTTTATTATCCAGAGAAGTAATAATATCATTTGTGACGAGTGTTGCCGCTGTTACAGTACTGTTACTGAACTAAAACCTGATTGAAACTCATTCAAGATATTATTTTCTGTTAAAAACTGTTTAATCTGATCATTTACAAGAGACTCAAAAGACTTTTGCCATAACTGATAACCTTGAAATAGGACGATAGTGATCTAATTCATAGGGGTCACCCCCTTTTAACAAGGGAAGAACCATGGCTGATTTCCATGCATAAGTGATTACATTTGAATTTAAACTTAAATTAAAAACAGAAGTAATAGATTCTGCTATAAAATCTGCTGCAATTTTTAAAAAATAAGGTTCTATATTATCAGGCCCTGTTGCCTTTTTACAATCTAAATTTAGTAGGGCTTTATGAACTTGTGCTACTAAAATAGGCTTAAATGTAAAAAGCTGAATGGAGCGATATGTTTCAGCTTCAACATTCCCTTTTCTTATATCGTTCGTTAAATGACTAGGGTCAGGGGCTGAACCCGCAGCAATGAAATAATAATTAAAAACCTCAACAATATTTTCTTTCCCTTTTATAAATTTTTCCTTTACTTTTAAATAAAGTATTGGACTAGAAACTGATTTGAACAACTTCCAAAATTTAGAGGGATCATTCATATTTTCATTTATCGCATTTAAATAATAATCACATTTAGATGTGTCCTGTAATGTACCCAGTCCCGATGGTTATTTGTTTTCTTTGCTTTAACCCATGCAGCATCACGTTCTTTGATGCGTAAAGAAATTAAGTCTGTAAACCAGGGGTTGTCTCTCCCTCTTACTCTAAATTTTTTTAAAAGGAGCATGTTTATCACATATACTTAAAAAAGTACATTTAAAATACTCCCATGCTAAATCAACATCAGGTATCAATGAAACCACATGTAAATCACTATCATAAATATCTTGTAAAAAAGCTTGTTCATTAAAACGTTTAAAATAATACGTGGTTTACATTTTGGAGTCCTACAATTTCTCACACATACTATAACACAATGGTCACTTACATCATTACAGAAAACTCCAGATGCAGAAAATCTATGAGAAGCATTAGTTAAAATAACATAAATTAATGAAGATTTATTTGGGTCTTTTTGGTTTAACCGTGTTGGAGAGTTTATCAATTGCTCCAAACAAAGAGAGTCACAAATATCCTTGAATGGATCGGACAGTTTTGATGACCAGTCCCAGTTTAAGTCCCCAAGTAAAATCAATTCGGAGTTAGTCCAGTTATGAAGAAGATCAGTAAGTGAAGTGATAGCTTCACTTGATGCTGACGGTGGACGATAACATCCAATGACGATGATGTCATGACCATTTGAAAAATGTAGTTTGATTGCCACCAATTCAAAGAAATGTGGCTTACTAACAGTATACAAACAGGTGCAGTTCCACTTTGACTTCACATAAACTGCTACTCCAGCACCTTTTTTTGTGCGATCTGATCTAAAGACATTATATCCCTCGATGTGTATCATGGAATTTGTGATGGATTTATTTAACCATGTCTCAGAGAGAACCATAATGTCAGAGTTCGTTGATTCAGCCCATATTCTTATGAAGTCCATTTTATTTACCAGACTACGGATGTTGAGGTGGAAGAAGCGCAAACCATCACTAGACTTGAACTCATCAGGAGTTTGAAGCCCGTTGGGCCTGGATTAGGGTGGATATTACCCCAAAATTAAAAGCAGAAGAACAACAAACCAGTTTTTTCTCACAGAGCCAGTGGTCGAACGATCACTGCAGATGGATGTTGCATAAGAAGACAGCTTTCCATTTCAGACATCGCAGTCCTTTTGGCCTACCTCTCAAAATGAACATTCCCCGGTGAATAAGGTGAAACTCGAGAACCCAGGTCCTCATGGCAGTATCTCCGTCAACCAACTCAGAAGAAGTCACGGTGTTCGGAATGGTCCAAAAACACGGCGCATAACCAGCTCTCCCTTCGGAGCGTGAAAGCATGCAGTCCATTAAAATCCACAATAGCAGGCAATTGAGCAGGCAGACGAGTATGGAATACGTCTTCATTTTGGCGATAATCTTAAGCAGTCATAAAACAGTTCTTAAAAATTGTAGAGAAAATAAAATAAAACGCTGGACAAAACAAAACAACGAGAAGCCAACACACACACACACTACATGTAGGCCGCCATCTTGGATTGTGTTAATTGATTATATGATTGATTTATATCACCCAATTGCGACTTTATCTCAGAATTCTGACTTTATATCACCCAATTGCGACTTTATCTCAGAATTCTGACTTTATTTCGCGCAATTGCGACTTTATCTCAGAATTCTGACTTTATTTCGCGCAATTGTGACTTTATCTCAGAATTCTGACTTTATTNTACGTCTTCATTTTGGCGATAATCTTAAGCAGTCATAAAACAGTTCTTAAAAATTGTAGAGAAAATAAAATAAAACGCTGGACAAAACAAAACAACGAGAAGCCAACACACACACACACACTACATGTAGGCCGCCATCTTGGATTGTGTTAATTGATTATATGATTAATTTATATCACCCAATTGCGACTTTATCTCACGCAATTGTGACTTTATATCCCAGAATTCTGACTTTATATCACGCAATTGCGAGTTAAAAAGTCAGAATTCTGAGATAAAAAGTAGCAATTGATCTTTTTTTTTTTTTTTTTTTGGGGGAAACNTTGGCGGAAACGGGCCTCCATAGGTCTTCCATGTTCAGCAGAGGAAGACATTCGTCATTTATTTTTCCCCACATGTGTATGTCTGCAGCTACAGATGTGTATTCCTCTGTTTCAGTCACGTGACTTCCGCTCATCGCCCATATTTATGATCAAAGTAATGACAGTGAATACAAAAACACATGAACGGGAACAAGTGTTGATGATTGAAATCGAGAAGACATTTAATCAGTCAGCACAGATCCCATCAAACCTCACACTGCAGACACTTATTGAATAGTGTGTTGATACGGCCAGGGCTTGACATTTACACCTGCCGAATGTAACGCAGCCACTCCTTCTAGACACTTTGGCGGATTACATTTTATATATAATATACACTTTCAACTGTAGTCTTAAAAAGGCGTCTGGAAAAATAAGTAATGTAGTGTTGTCAAAAATATCACTTTTTCAATACACATCGATGCTAAAATATCTGGAACGCTTCCAATACTCCTTTTCCTCAGAGTAGTCACACAAACCCTCCTCCCCTCACTCACTTGATGAATATTGTTGGTGTTTCAGGGATTGAATTTCGGCGTGGGATTGCATGTATTGCGCATCATTTTACTCATTCCTGCAGATATGATGCTCACACCCAAAGTGCGCCTCATAAAGCTGCCTCTCAGTACTAAATTCAGCACTTTTTTCACTGGTTATTGCTCTTAAACAGTCAAAAACACACAAAATAATGTCAAAATGCTGGACTTGCTGGAGTGTTCACATAAACACGGTCAGTTGTGTTTTAAAGGGATAGATGTATATGACTATCTTCTTTCAGTCAAACACAATCAGAGATATTAAAAAACATTCAGACTCTTCCAAGCTTTATAATGGCAGTGAAAGGGGGCGTGTTTTGAAGCCCCAAGAAGCTTCATAAAAGTAATCCACACGTCTCCAGGGGGTTAATAAAGATTTTCTGGAGTGAAACGATGGGTTTTTGTGAGAAAAATATCCATATTTAAAACTTTTATAGAGTATAATAACTAACTTCCGACAGATGGCCGTACACATCGATTTGAGCAGAAGAGTGACCTCTGACCTGACGCACGACCCCTGGAGCCGTATGCATTACATTTATGATGGAAGAATACATTTATTTTGGGCTTCAAAACACGCCCCCTGTTCACTGCCATTAATAATCTTAGGAGAGCCAGGGATTTTTTATCCTCTGGTGCTCTTCAAGTGTCGTTCAAAAATGACCAATTTCTTTTTTTTATTTAAATGAAATGAATTTACTATATTTTAGTTCTTTAATGTTTTTTATTTAAAGCTGCTGTCTGTAATTTTTTTGGTGTTAAAAATTTACAAAAATTATATAATGAGAATGTACAACATAAATATATTTTCTAAACTGTGTCTTACCCTGAATCATTATGGTATATTAGGGTAGGACCCGCCGCAGAGTTTCACAGTAACTGCGTGACTCGCCACAGACATACACAGAGAAAAGTAGCTCCGGCTACAATGTTGTTCCGCAAGACGCGTGCAGTTCTGTTTATTAACCGCTAGAGGGCCAAAAATCGCAGACTGCAGCTTTAATAAATGTATATTAATATTGTGTTATGTTAATTTATATACATATATGTTAATGTATTTTTAGTGGATTTTATGGTACTAAATTATATTTACGCTGTAGTTATAATCCATTTTTTGACTTTTTGAGCATGGACCTGAAAATGAAATTTCCAACTTAAACCGTGATAAATTTTGAATGCTTTAGAGCACAAACTTAATTTTGATCTATTTTGAAAGACTGAATTATTGCTGAATTGAAAAAAAAAATTAAAAAAGTTAACTTAAAAAAAGTTGCAGTATTTTACGTTTATTGTTATGAAAAATGCACAAAAATATTATTTTTTAAATGAAATATATATTTAAAAAAACATGTTTTACTCTAAAACTGCAAGTAAATCAAAGCCATAAATCTAAACAAGTTGTGTTCCTAATTTGAGCTTGATATCTCAAAAAATGAGCTTTTAGTAAGATTTTGTTTGGCTGCAGTACTAAAAGTTTTCACTAGATGAAATTTCCAATACACTCATTTTTGAGGAGCACAAGTGTGACTATTTTATTCAGGACCATTTAACCTTTTCGAATCATGTCCATGATTTTTGTGTGTGTTCACATAGCAAGTGCCAAAACCTTTACCAAGTTTCATACCATACAGATGGAGTAAAAAATTCTAAAAAAAACAAAACGTAAATTTTCTTTGGTCAGAGCACCCCTCTGGTTAATATAACTCAGATTGTGATCATCTGAAAGAAAATATACACCTAGGATGGCTTGAGGGTGAGTAAATCATGAGATAATTTTCATCTTTGGGTGAACTATCCCTTTAAGAGAATGTAAACAGTTGAGAAAGAAAGCGCATGTGTATCAGTATAATGGATCTGTGCATCAGGTCTTAAAGTGACAGCAGCCTAATAAACCTGCTAAATTATGAGATAATATTAAAAATATCTATATGGCAGTATTTCCTCCATGGTATCAATGTCAAAATTGTGGCCAGTGAAAATGCTGAGTGGATAGTAACTTTGGAAAAACCACTAGTTACAGTGACTGAGCAAAAAAGTTCATGTCAAGCCCTGAACACGACGCTAAACAGAGCGAAAGCACACTTCAGCTGAAACAGACGGGTTTATGTCAAACCTTCAAATATAAAAAGTGGCCATTTACAGCTTGATTATAAGGATCCTCTCGATTATTTTCAGTGTAGACATGAGCTTTATTATTCAGCATATTTGTTGCTGATTTTCATTTAAATTATATAGTGTATATATTGGTAGTTTTTCCATGGATCTCCTTCACTGAAGACATTCATCACAGATCATCTCTCTTCATTCTCCAGACTGAAAACCTCCGTGTGTGTCTCGTCAGTCGCTTTATTCACAGAAATATAAATGTGAAGGTCATCACTTCGTACAAAAGCTCAGAATGATCAAACCTCATTCCACTACTAGCATAAAAACAAAACTCAGCAGACAACAAATAGTGACTAAATAAAACAACAAGGGAAAATGTATGTGAACTACAAGCAATACAGCAATCATTTTCAGTTATTAAAATGATGATGATGATGATGATTGGCACATGTAGCAGCCTGTAAATGCCGAATAAGACAACAGACTCTCTCTCCAAATGTGTGATTCAAGAACTCATGAATGTTAAATATGGTTAAATCAGCAGGGAAAGGTGCACTGTGTGGCACATGAACACTCCCTTCGGATCAGCGGCTTTATTCCAGTGAACACACACTGTACCTCTACACTACAGAAACATCTCAGAGCACATCTCTATGAAGCGACGCTTTCCTGAGGCTGGAGTGAGGTCACTCAAGGATCCACATCGTTCACAGCTGTGCCGCAAACAAGAAGTATTTTTCTGTCTGTTGGTGTCAGAAAAAATTAAGTTGTGGACGAAAAGTACAATAAACGTCATCTTTTGGACCACTCTAATAAAACCCTTTTGACATCTAAATTAAACACGGTACCATCTGAGTGTTTGAAAAGGCCGACATCATCAAACCGGACAGCAGGAAGTGGTGATTGTTGGGCTGATACTGATGAACGCAGAGGCTATTAATATTTCAATAGTGTGCTTCTGCACAGAGACCAGTGTATTGATTATACTGATTAATCAGCACAGGTCGTCCTTTATAGAAACTGTTGGAAAAAATCTTTAGACTAACATCCATCCATCCATTCACTCACTCGCCATCCATCCATCCATCCATCCACCCACCCATCCATCCATCCATCCATCCATCCATCCACCCACCCATCCATCCATTCACACATCCATCCATCCATCCATTCACACATTCACTCACCCACCATCCATCCATCCATCCATTCACTCACTCGCCATCCATCCATCCATCCATCCATCCACCCACCCATCCATCCATCCATCCATTCACACATTCACTCACCCACCATCCATCCATCCATCCATTCACTCACTCGCCATCCATCCATCCATCCATNCACTCACCCACCATCCATCCATTCACCCACCATCCATCCATCCATTCGCCAATCCATTCATTCATCCACCCACCCATCCATCCATCCATTAATTCCATCCATTCACACATCCATCTGTCCATCCATCCATTCGCTAATCCATTCATCCATCCATTCACACATCCATCCATCCATCCATCCATTCAACCATCCATTCACACATCCATCTGTCCATCCATCCATCCATTCACTCACCCACCATCCATCCATCCATTCAATCACTCGCAATCCATCCATCCACCCACCCATCCATCCATTCACACATCCATCTGTCCATCCATCCATCCATTCGCCAATCCATTCATTCATCCACCCACCCATCCATCCATCCATTCACACATCCATCTGTCCATCCATCCATCCATTCACTCACCCACCATCCATCCATCCATTCAATCACTCGCAATCCATCCATCCACCCACCCATCCATCCATCCATTCACACATTCACTCACCCACCATCCATCCATCCATCCATCCATTCACTCACCCACCATCCATCCATTCACCCACCATCCATCCATCCATTCGCCAATCCATTCATTCATCCACCCACCCATCCATCCATCCATTAATTCCATCCATTCACACATCCATCTGTCCATCCATCCATTCGCTAATCCATTCATCCATCCATTCACACATCCATCCATTCAACCATCCATTCACACATCCATCTGTCCATCCATCCATCCATTCACTCACCCACCATCCATCCATCCATTCACTCACTCGCAATCCATCCATCCACCCACCCATCCATCCATTCACACATCCATCTGTCCATCCATCCATCCATTCGCCAATCCATTCATTCATCCACCCACCCATCCATCCATCCATTCACACATCCATCTGTCCATCCATCCATTCGCTAATCCATTCATTCATCCACCCATCCATCCATTCACACATCCATCGGTCCATCCATCCATCCATCCATTCGCCAATCCATTCATTCATCCACCCACCCATCCATCCATCCATTCACACATTCACTCACCCACCATCCATCCATCCATCCATCCATTCACACATCCATCGGTCCATCCATCCATTCACCCATCCATTCACACATCCATCTGTCCATCCATCCATCCATCAATTCGCCAATCCATTCATTCATCCACCCACCCATCCATCCATCCATTCACACATTCACTCACCCACCATCCATCCATCCATCCATTCACACATCCATCTGTCCATCCATCCATTTGCCAATCCATTCATTTCATCCACCCACCCATCCATCCATCCATTCACACATCCATCTGTCCATCCATCCATTCACACACCCACCATCCATCCATCCATCCATCCATTCACCCATCCATTCACCCACCCACCATCCATTCACACATCCATCTGTCCGTCCATCCATCCATTTACTAATCCATCCATATACCCATCCATCCATTCACCCATTCATCCATGTATTCATTCACCCACCGATCTCACCCATCCATCCATCCATCCATCCATTCTCCAAACTGTGGAGGATTTCGACAGAGAAAAAAATCCAAGATATGTATACAATACATGTTATCATTAGTTCATTACATGTAGTCATGGTTCAATAAAGGACATATTTACAGGACATATTTAGAGTGTTCTTTGGTTGTTTGGTATATTTTAGGGCTGGGACAATACATCGATTCTCAATTCGCAATACAATGATTCTTGATCTATGCTGATGTATCAGAATCTGGATCTATTTTTCTAATGCATCATGATTCTCGAATCGATTCTGAGCTTAGTTTTTAACAGCAGATGGCATTGCTTGCTTTAGAAACAGATGTACCCTGCCTGCTTCCAGTTTCTTTACACACACCACTCTAACCTAAAATAATCATTCATAAAGTTTGAAAAGGTTGAAGTGAATTACAAGAGTGTTCACAGTGGGCTGTTCACATTAATCTCGCTTCATAAAAGCATTCAGAGCCGAGGTGCAAGTGTATTTAATCACATGACTCAGCCGAACGCACAAGCACTCTTCATCTTGAGCGTTTGAGTGTGCGGATAAAAACTAGCCTAGAGCGCCATCTGCTGTTAAAAACTAAGCTCAGAATCTATGTATTGTCCCAGCACTAATATATTTGCTTAATAATTTGAAAAAGTAGTATGATTACGTTATTATTTTCAATTATTAGTAATAATAAATCATTACTTTTTCACTTTGAGCAAAAGCTTTTCATTCATAATGTTAAAACCTGCCAATGAATCAGTTTTCCCACAGTTATCTTGTTGAATCCACTATCAGTCGACATCTACAGCTGCACTGATACATTTTGTTTAGCCTAAATTTTTCAAAACTTCCCTTTAGCAAATGCTTGAATCTGAAGCCTGACTCTTGTGTGGACAGTATAACTGGAGGTTTGGTGACGCTGAACAGCTGGAACATGACGAGTTCACATTTAACAACAAATGATCCAGTTAAAGGTGAAGTACGTGCCATTGTGCTTCTGTCGTTCATAACAGCTGAGAACATGGATGTTCTTAAAGCATGAAGGCTGTTGAAACATCTGAGGTTCAACCACAGAAAGAGCTAACACCAGACCAAACACGTGAGAAACAAAACCGCTCGTCTTTGAAGGGTTACACAACTCATGAGAGCACTGACTCATGGGAACACATGAACTCGCAGTCACCGTTTAAAACTGCAAATGTTGTGAAGGTCTGTTGATTTTATTCATTTTATGGATCATGGGAAGAATGTCGTAGACGGTCCAGACAGCGAGAATCATGTCAGCAGCTTCATACATGAATGAATTCAACACGACGGCGGACGTCACATCAGGACAGGAAACAGACAATGAAGTCTGATTGCTGTCAGACGGCTCGACTTCACTTCCTGTGGAGATGTGAGAGAGTCTCCTGAAATCTGATCTGATCCTCATCTTATTTGGGAAACACAGTTTTGTTTTGAAATGTAGCAGTTTAAACCAAGTTCACACTAATTATGGTTATCATTTACGCTACTGACGTGTGTTAAATAAGACATAGATGAAGAAAAGATGATGTTTAGAAGCCCTTTGTGCAGAAAAACATCGCAAAAATGTTTCAGATAAAAGTATAGTGATGTGAAAGTCATCACATCCTATAAAAAGGACTTTTTTGGCTCCAATTTGAGAAACACAGATAGACGAGTGATAAAAAATATCATATTTTACACTTAACTGCACTGTACAAATCAACAGAAAAGAACACCCCAAAAATCTATCAATGTCCTAAATGACTAATATTAGAATAACGCATGGTGAAACAGACTAAAATATGATTATTAAAGTGTGAATTGCTAATAGACACATGGGAGCGCTGCAGATCTGCCACAAGCATCAGGAATAAAAATGAACGGACAGACTGCCGATGGCTTATGAACGCATCCGAAACCATTAATCAACTCTATTGTCCAAAACATCATCTAGACTTCAAACAGGCCATCCCAGCAGCACAAGAGCGGAAAGACGCTGGCAGAAGATCGACAGGTGACAGGGAACGAGTCCTTTTCTCCTACAGAGAACACATGAATCCTGATGATGATGATGATGAAGATGTGTGTCATCCAGATCAGAGAAAACCACAAACATCCCCGTCTGTTGTGCGACGTGGAAACATTTATCATCACTGAATGAAGACAATGAGGAGAACATGAGGATCTGTCCAGGTGTGCAAACCTCCTGAAACACTGCGAGAAACACATAACGACTGACTCAACATGAAAACACTGAGGTTGATGTATGTGTGACGATCAGACATCAGCTCTCAGATGATCGCTTCTCTGCTCGGCCTGCTTCATTTCCAGTGACGCGTGTGTCGATGACAGCAAAAGGATTTCCAGTGTGTGTTGGGAAATAAAGTGAGGATCCGATATACTCTACTAATCAAACGTTTGGAATAATTAAGATTGAAAGAGGTCTCTTCTGCTCACCAAGGCTGCATTTACTTGATCAAAAATACAGTAAAAACAGTTAAATATTATTATTAAAAAACAGCTGTTTTCTATGTGAATATATGTTAAAATGTAATTTATTCCTGTGATCAAAGCTGAATTTTCAGCATCATTACTCCAGTCTTCAGTGTCGACTCCGGTTTGAACAATGTAAGGCTGAACACCGTTACTGACAATCCTCATTTTGGCTGCGTGAGATTCTCCAGCTTTGTTGTTGTTGAGCTGTTAAAGCTCCACCCTCTTCTGGAAAGGGGGCGGGAGCAGCCACTCATTTGCATTTAAAGGGACGCACACAAAAACGGCGTGTTTTTTGCTCACACCCAAATTTAACAAGCTATAATAAATGATCTGTGGGGTATTTTGAGCTGAAACTTCACAGACACATTCTGGAGACACCAGAGACTTATAATACATCTTGTGAAAGGGGCATTATAGGTCCACTTTAAAGAAATGAATACTTTTATTCAGCAAGGACACAAATTAATCAAAAGTGACAGTAAAGACATTTATAATGTTACAAAAGCTTTATATTTCTAATAAATGCTGTTCTTTTGAACTTTCTATTCATCAAATAATCCTGAAAAGAAATTGTGCACAATTGTTTTCAACATTGATAATAATCATAAATGTTTCTTGAGCATCAAATCATCATATTAGAATGATTTCTGAAGGATCATGTGACACTGAAGACTGGAGTAATGATGCTGAAAATTCAGCTTTGATCACAGGAATAAATTAAAGTGTAAGTGTATTTACTATTAAATTGTAATAATATTTCACAATTTTTACTGTATTTTTGATCAAATAAATGCAGCACTGGTGAGCAGAAGAGACCTTCTAAAAACATTAAAAAGTCTTACTGACCCCAAACTTCTGACGGCCAGTGTACATACATGAGGTGTATTATCAGCTCTGAACATGGTAATTCTCAGACTCAGAGCTCATTCTGACGTGTGTTTGTGGTAATAACGGAGGAGAGTGTCTGATGGAGCAGTAAAAACACTGGACTCTCAGCGTCAGTAGAAGGAGTACTGGTTCTCCACAGCTCTAGTCCGCCGCGTGCCGTCGCTGTCGTGGTAGTCTTCATTGGCGGCGGCAGGTTCCAGCAGCCTCTCGACGCTGTTGCTGCGGCTGTGGAGGCCTCCTGCGGCCGGCTGGGCCATCGGCGACGAGGACGAGCTGGACGACAGCGCAGCGTCTGATGGAGCGCCGGACAGCTGATGTGTCGACTGGGGCGGCTCTGCCCGACAGACAGCGGTGTCCCGCGGGGGGGCCGGGACATGAGGAGCTGCCACATCTGTGCAGACACACACAATCAAATCATAGCGCAGAAAGAGCCACAGTCAATGTGAGCTTCAGGAAAGAGAGCTATTAATGCATTTCAAAACAGACAGTCGACAAAATGTCAGTCAAAATTTTGTCAAAAAAAAAATAGAGTAAACAGAACATTCAAAACAGACAGAGACAAAGTGTATGCATGCATTTGAAACATTTTCTGAACTATATGTACCTATGTGTAAAAGATACAGTTTTAGAAATTGTCCTAAATATAAAAGAATAGCAGAGTTCACTGCAAAACTTTAACGATAAAATCTTTCAAATCACTTTCAGAAAGATTTTTTTTCCAGCTGATGAACGATTAAAACATTGACAGCCAATCAGAATCAGCTCGAACATTTAAAGTGGCAGGCGACAAAACTGCAGCGTGATTATAATAAACAGAATGATACTGTGCACCGGTGTGGATGCTGATGTAGTTATCACTATAGTTAATGAGCCTAAGAGTGTACTCAGCTTTTCTCTTTGAGACAACTTCAGAATTAACGGCATCTAACTGTAGAAAACAAACTGTGTTTGGTCACTTTATGCCAGTCCCTTGCTGTCTAAGGGAACCAAGAATGATGTGACGTCACATAGAAAATTCTGAAACACTGCTTATGATTTATGGGGATTAAAAAGGAGGAGTGAGTGGATTTTTATCATTATAGGGTGGTTGTGTACATACTGCCAACGCACATTTATGTTCAAACACCATGTAAAAGTGAATTTTGCGTAATAGGTCCCCTTTAAAACAGGATGGATTCTTTATTGTTTATCAGCTGGAAATAAATCGCTCTGAAAGTGATTCCAACAATATCGTTTCACCGTGCCATTATCGTTTAGTACATATAGGCATCTCTTTTCAGAAGGGTTCTGATGGGTACCTGTGGGCGAGAGCTGGACCTGTACGTATGAGCGCAGTGTGATGTCGGTGGAGCCGCCGGACTCCAGAGGGATGGGGTGCGCGTGGAAGTGCCGCAGCATGTCGGCCACCGTCTGGAACCACAGGTGATGCACGTGACACTGACCGCTGTCATTCACAGACAACCGCAGGTGCTGCCAAACACACCACACACACACAAACTCAACAGCAGGCTTCACAGGCATCAATATCATCACCACATAACCAATTAATGACTCCAATTAATTAACCAATCAATGATTTATAAGATTATACAACTACTATCAGTATATCTAACCTTATTCGGATACATACAGCACACTTATGTAAAGCTATATATATATATATATATATTACATAGCAAATCTCATTTGGTTGATTGTATATATTGTCACAAAATGTAACTATATTATCATTTAACTCTAATCTGCTAAATGCTCTCTGTCTGAAACAGCATGTTTCCTGCGGGAAGTCAGTGAGGTGTCAGCGCTGCTCAGGGATCGTGACCCCGTGAAGGCTCACCTTGGCTTTGCCCTGGAAGTTGAAGGTGAGGACGTATTCTCCAGGACGCGTCTCACTCTGGCGGATCACAAACAAACCGTGACTGCGTGCACCGCCGGCGAGAACGAGCTGGGCCGCCCGCACCCGCGACAGGGTCCCGTGGAACCATGGGTAACCCGCCAAACTGGCATCTCCTTCCACATCCCTCGGCGTTTCACCTGGACTTCCTAAATGACAGAAGCAATGCGAGTGTGTGTGTTTCAACCGTCATGCTGCCACTTGCTTTTAGACCAAAGACAAAGTTGGGAAAATCAGCTTGGCACTGCCCCCCTAAACCTGCTGGTCTTAAAGGTGCAGTGAGCGATTTTTGAAAAACACTGTTGAAAGTGGATCAGACTGAGTAACACAATAAACTTTGTAGCCAATCAGCAGTAGGGGCATGTCTACTCATGATGAGGGAGGAGGGAGTGAACCAATCAGCAGTAGGGGCATGTCTACTCATGATGAGGGAGGAGAGAGTGAACCAATCAGCAGTAGGGGCGTGTCTACTCATGATGAGGGAGTGAACCAATCAGCAGTAGGGGCGTGTCTACTCATGATGAGGGAGGAGAGAGTGAACCAATCAGCAGTAGGGGCGTGTCTACTCATGATGGGGGAGGAGAGAGTGAACCAATCAGCAGTAGGGGCGTGTCTACTCATGATGGGGGAGGAGAGAGTGAACCCATCAGCAGTAGGGGCGTGTCTACTCATGATGGGGGAGGACAGAGAACCAATCAGCAGTAGGGGCGTGTCTACTCATGATGGGGGAGGAGAGAGTGAACCAATCAGCAGTAGGGGCGTGTCTACTCATGATGAGGGAGGAGAGAGGGAACCAATCAGCAGTAGGGGCGTGTCTACTCATGATGAGGGAGGAGAGAGTGAACCAATCAGCAGTAGGGGCGTGTCTACTCATGATGAGGGAGGAGAGAGTGAACCAATCAGCAGTAGGGGCGTGTCTACTCATGATGAGGGAGGAGAGAGTAAACCAATCAGCAGTAGGGGCGTGTCCACTCATGATGAGGGAGCAGAGAGTGAACCAATCAGCATTAGGGGCGTGTCCACTCATGATGAGGGAGCAGAGAGTGAACCAATCAGCAGTAGGGGCGTGTCCACTCATCATGAGGGAGCTGAGAGTGAACCAATCAGCAGTAGGGGCGTGTCCACTCATGATGAGGGAGCAGAGAGTGAACCAATCAGCAGTAGGGACGTGTCCACTCATCATGAGGGAGCAGAGAGTGAACCAATCAGCAGTAGGGCCATGTCTATTCGTGATGGGGAGGAGAGAGTGAAAGAGAGTGAGCCAGTCAGCAGTAGGGGGTGTGTCCATTCATGATAGGGGAGAAAAGAGAGAGCCAATCAGCAGTAGGGAGCACTTCTGCTAGACACTCTTGCATTGCGTGTTTGTGCATTTTGGGGGCGGAGCAATGAAGGGAGAAAAGCTGAACGTAGTTGGAAGAAAACAAAACTAGAAGTTTTTCGCCTTTCGTGGAAAGAAAAAATGATTGAGTACAGAACGGCTATAAGAAATGCTAGNGCTTCTAATATGTAAAGCTGCTTTGAAACAATTACCAATTGTAAAAAGCGCTATATAAATAAATTTGACTTGACTTGACTTGACTTGACATGGGTGTGTTTGTTTGGGTTGATTTTAAATATCAACAGTCTTCAACAACGATTCTGAGAATTCACATACTGCACCTTTAAACCAGGAACCACTAATTATGAAACCACTAATTCAGATATTCCAAAAAAAGCTATATTTTCATTTAGTGATATTTGCATGAGGTTATTGATGATATTTCTCCACTCTAGTCGCTCACAGACTGTGTGAACTGCTCTCTAACTAGTAGGTCCTATGTTTGGAGTTACTTTTGCCACAGTAAACAGTGTGAAGTCTGTATTTCTTTTATAGAATCTTTTGAGAAGCATCATCCTAATGAATTCTAACAAGTGAAAGTGAATCACTGAATCAAATCACTGTTCAGTGGACTCAGCTGGTTGGCACTGTGTACCTGATGCCGGTGTGTCTGTGTTCTGGGCCTCTGGGGACTGCAGGAACCGCTCTAGCGGCACATGTGAGGGGTGCTGGGTGACGGGCAGCTCCTGGCAGTGGGCAGCTGTCAACTGATCCACAGCAATAGAGCACAACCGCTCAGAGCCCCGATGAGAACCTGAACAACACATCCAGAACATGAACACAACTCCTCCTGAGCTTAAGAGCACACAAGAGAAAAAGAGCGAACTCCTCAGACAGATGGAGTCAGTGTAACAGCTTCTGTGAGGCCTGATGACAGAACACCTCAGACGTGGCATCATGGCATACCGTCACACAGCAGCTCGCAGCTGCAGGAGGACACCAGCGTGAAGTCTTTGGGTGGCTGGACGAGAGCACACGACGCCAGCTCGATGTCATCGCCACTGTCCCTGAAACACACAGAGAGTCTTCAGCAAGAGGCACTTTCCACTAAATCTGCTTCATCTCTTAAAACATTTATCTGATGTCCTGAAATAAAGAGTTTATGATGCATTTCAAGCGCAAAACCTATTGTTACTTATTATTGTATTTAAATTCGACTTCAAATGCCGTTTGAATGAGTTCCCTACTGAAAAATCCAGCATAAACAAGCATGAATTCCTTGCTGGTTTGTGCTGGTATTGTGCTGTTTGTTTAATAACAGGGGTTATGAGAAGAGCTCTTTCAATGGGACAGTTAAAGGATTAGTTCACTTTAAAATGAAAATTACCCCAAGATTTTACTCACCCTCAAACATACTCCACACGGCTCTGGGGGGTTAATAAAGGCCTTCTGAAGCAAAGCGATGCGTTTGTGTAAGAAAAATATCCATATTTAATAAGTTTAGAAGTAAAATATTTAGCTTCCGCCAGACCGCCTTCCGTACTCAACTTATGAAGAAAGTGTAACGCCTCTTGCGGTTCAAAATGCTTACACTACGTCCTACGCCTTCGTTATTCCACTTACAAAAAAAGCGTAACTGCGCATCAGTGTAATATGGATATTTTTTCTTTATTTTTGTAAAGGCCTTTATTAACCCCCCCAGAGCTGTGTGGAGTATGTTTATGATGGATGGATGCACTTTCTTGAGCTTCAAACTCGTTGACCCCATTTACTGCCATTATAAAGTTTGGACGCATCAGGACAGTTTTTAATATACTCAGTTCATCAGAAAGAAGAAAGTCATATACACCTAGGACAGCTTGAGGGTGAGTAAATCTTGGGGTAATTTTCATTTTAAAGTGAATTAGTCCTTTAATAACAAATTGATAATGAAAATTCAAAAGTTGCTGTTTTTAAAAAGACTTTCATGCTCATTTTGGAACTCACATCAGTCAAAATCCAGCTGTCAGTCACTGATTACAAAAAGTGCACATAGTAAAAGGTGCAGCCAAGAGCATTAAATAATGTAAACAATAGTGATTTAGTGATCAACAATTGCTGAAAGAGAATTAATTTAACCAAAGACAGTGGCCAAGTGCTCAAATGACACTGATCACCATAATGGCGACTTCAAACAAGCTTCAACAACCTTTGAACATGTACCATATGAAAGAAATAAAGCCAATATAATAAGTGAACATGCTGATAATGTTGTTGGAGTTGTTTAAGCATTCTCTGGTGAGATATCATTGGCTGTGTGGCTGTGAGTTGTTGTAGTTGTCACGATCAGTCAATGTGTGTCTTGTTTTAGTTTGTGATTGTGTCTCGTGATTCGGAAGAACTGTGGAAATATATTCCCTTTAAATACAGAATTTCTTAGAGTGAGAAAGTAAGAGACAAGCCCAAAATAAAGACATCCATTTTAGCACTGAAGTGGAGGTGTGTCAGGACAGTCTCAGCAGAGGACGGCTGTTTACCCAGGGTCTATGCAGTCCTGGATGTCTGCGACCCACGAGTTCTTCTGCAACGAGTCGATGGTTTCCAATATGTACTCAGCACCATTTTCTACCTGCAACCCACAAGACAACACCACAGTGTGATCTACATCCAGTAGGCACCATTCTTGCATCTCCCAGAGATCCGTTATATATATATGATATGTAAATGAGAGTATGAGATGATGGACTATCTAGAATAAGATACGGGTGATGGTACCTTGAGCACAAACGTGTTGTCTTTGTCGGGCATCTCTAGAGGCATGGTGGTCCTCACCTCCACAATAGCAGACAGAGGGACGCTCACTTTGGGTTTAGATGACTACAAGCATAGATCAACACAATCAATGCCATTCCAACACACACATACACTGCCAATATTTTCACTGACCCTGCCACAAATATGATATATATCCATTTTAACAACATCTTTTTGTATGTGAGAAAAAAAGTTTATATTTTTCACTAAATGTTACGTTTACAAAAAACGAACAGCTTTTTTTCACACTTTTGCTGAATAAATGAAAAAAAAAAGGAAAAGGGAGTGAAGCTGATGCACCAAGACTAACACCGTATCCTAAACAGACGCAATGTGATCAAAGGCGTCTTTTCCACATTAATCAGAGTTTTTATCCTAACCAACCAGTTTGAATGTCATTTTGCTTGACCTTTACAGCCGTACTGAAAGCGACAATGGATAATTCACCTCAGATGTTGAAAATAAATTAAAGGATACAGGAACAAATCAGAATTTATGTACTTATCCATTTGGTTGCAAGTGCAGTGCGCTTGCAGAGAGACTCCACCCACACGCTCACCTGATTAGCTGTGATTGGTTTGGTTTCGAGTGCAGTGCGCTTGCAGAGAGACTCCGCCCACACGCTCTTCTGATTGGCTGTGATTTGTGATTGGTTTGGTTTCGAGCGCAGTGCGCTTGCAGAGAGACTCCGCCCACACGCTCTTCTGATTGGCTGTGATTTGTGATTGGTTTGGTTTCGAGTGCAGTGCGCTTGCAGAGAGACTCCACCCACACGCTCACTTGATTAGCTGTGATTGGTTTGGTTGCGAGCGCAGTGCGCTTGCAGAGAGACTTCGCCCACATGCTCGCCTGATTGGCTGTGATTTGCGATTGATTTGGTTTCGAGTGCAGTGCGCTTGCAGAGAGACTCCGCCCACACACTCACTTGATTGGCAGTGGTTTTTGATTGATTCGTTTTAGAGTGCAGTGTGATTGCGAGACTCCGCCCACACGCTCACCTGATTAGCTGTGATTGGTTTGGTTGCGAGCGCAGTGCGCTTGCAGAGAGACTCCGCCCACATGCTCGCCTGATTGGCTGTGATTTGCGATTGATTTGGTTTCGAGTGCAGTGCGCTTGCAGAGAGACTCCGCCCACACACTCACTTGATTGGCAGTGGTTTTTGATTGATTCGTTTTAGAGTGCAGTGTGATTGCGAGACTCCGCCCACACGCTCACCTGATTAGCTGTGATTGGTTTGGTTGCGAGCGCAGTGCGCTTGCAGAGAGACTCCGCCCACATGCTCGCCTGATTGGCTGTGATTTGCGATTGATTTGGTTTCGAGTGCAGTGCGCTTGCAGAGAGACTCCGCCCACACACTCACTTGATTGGCAGTGGTTTTTGATTGATTCGTTTTAGAGTGCAGTGTGATTGCGAGACTCCGCCCACACGCTCACCTGATTAGCTGTGATTGGTTTGGTTGCGAGCGCAGTGCGCTTGCAGAGAGACTCCGCCCACATGCTCGCCTGATTGGCTGTGATTTGCGATTGATTTGGTTTCGAGTGCAGTGCGCTTGCAGAGAGACTCCACCCACACACTCACTTGATTGGCAGTGGTTTTTGATTGATTCGTTTTAGAGTGCAGTGTGATTGCAGAGAGACTCCGCCCACACGCTCTTCTGATTGGCTGTGATTTGTGATTGGTTTGGTTTGCATCTTTACGCACAACTGCCAGCCTGCATGGAGAAGATCTCAAGACTCCAGAGACACCAGCAGCTTCAAATACCTGTTTGCTGCTCAACACTGGCTTTTTTATAGCTGCCCTTTTAATACAATTTTTTCTTCAATTTTTTGACAGGAACTTTCATTAATAAGCCTTTATCTGACCGAGTTCTCCTGTGCTCTAAATCACTCACAAATCTTATGATAATTTGATAATCTCCATTCAGTTTTACACAGTATTAGTTGTTTTCATGCCTTTTGCACAACATTGCACCATTTCATGCTTTTCATCTTCAGAAAGATCTTTCTTCCTCTC
>RJVU01026072.1:305689-321133 GCA_003731715.1 Anabarilius grahami
GCAGTGCGCTTGCAGAGAGACTCCGCCCACACGCTCTTCTGATTGGCTGTGATTTGTGATTGGTTTGGTTGCGAGCGCAGTGCGCTTGCAGAGAGACTCCGCCCACACGCTCATCTGATTGGCTGTGATTTGTGATTGGTTTGGTTGCGAGCGCAGTGCGCTTGCAGAGACTCCGCCCACACGCTCATCTGATTGGCAGTGGTTTTTGATTGATTTGTTTTAGAGTGCAGTGTGATTGCAGAGAGACTCCGCCCACATGCTCATCTGATTGGCTGTGATTTTTGATTGATTTGTTTTAGAGTGCAGTGTGATTGCAGAAAGACTCCGCCCACACGCTCATCTGATTGGCTGTGATTTTTGATTGATTTGGTTTCAAGTGCAATGCGTGTGCAGAGAGACTCCGCCCACACGCCCATCTGATTGGCTGTGGCTTTTGATTGATTTTATTGCATCTCTTAGGTTGTGCCGTGTCTGTTGTGGACGCGACACGACTACCAGACGAAACTGCTTGTCACTGAAATCTGATCGCATCACTTCTAGTTAGGATCTCATCTATGTTAGCCGGCTACATAACTTTTCCATGGTAATATATTTAAATCTGTACAATTCAACAACAATATCAAAAACGCATAATAAAAATTATTGCAAAATTATTAAAACGCATATACATGATGAACAAAACGCAGCAGGTCTGTCAACTGGCCCGAAACTCTCTCACGGGCCCGGGACATGCTTACCGTTACAACCAACCATCACATCTAAAACTTCAAGTGTTTCTGCTCAACCACTGGTTTCATCGATTATGAGACGAGGTTTCATTTGTAAGGAAAAAGGATGTTGTTTTGTAAACACTGACTGAACTGGTGAAACTGGTGACTGGAGCTGAGCATGATCTGTATTGTCTGAAAACACACACATCACCAAAATGATTCTTGACATCAAACTCTCTGGATCGGCTTCTGTATCTCACAAACTTCTGACCGTTGAGGCGATCTCACTGACAGTCATTATATGCTTTATTTGTTTCTGAGCACTGTGAGCATTCATGAAGGCAGACAGGAGCTTGGCTCAGCTCAAACACAGACCCCATCCGTCCGTTTACGTTGTAGTCAGAGAGGATACTTACTCACCCTCTATTTTTACCCTGTCTTCAGTTTGTTCAGGAAGAGGAAGTCATTAGTGCTGTCTTGAGGGACAAAAATTGCTCTGAGACCAGCTTCTCGAAATCTCCTCTGAACCAAAACCAAAATGTGGAATGGGATTTTAAGAGGCCAGATCCAGGAAGCGTCTGACTCATTTTAATGCAGAAAACAGTACTACTAACATATGTGTGGTTCATCTGCTCATTCATGAAGCCATCTTGTGTGTGATAGCAAGCTGGATTAACTCAGTGTGAGAAGAATAAACAACTATTAATAAATCTGTCCTATTAATAAACTGTCCTCAAGCCAAGCATAATCAAATGTCTCAGTCTTCAAATAATGAAGAGTTACCTGACGAATATCACCATCTCAGACCGTCTGCTCGCCGCCTCATGCATACTGCATCAAAACTGGAAAAGCACTTTTGCTAACATTACTCTGCTTCTGGCAGTAAGGGCACACGAGGGTTCGCCATCAGCTCTTTTAAAGAAAAACTGTTCACTACATTTGAAGTTCATCAAACCTTTGTGTTTGTTTTAATATATTTTAAAGTTTGTTAAAGGTGCCATCGAATGGAAAATTGAATTTACCTCGGCATAGTTGAATATCAAGAGTTCAGTACATGGAAATGACATACAGTGAGTCTCAAACTCCATTGTTTCCTCCTTCTTATATAAATCTCATTTGTTTAAAAGACCTCTGAAGAACAGGCGAATCTCAACATAACACTGTTACGTAACAGTCGGGATCATTAATATGTACGCCCCCAATATTTGCATATGCCGGCTCATGTTCAAGGCATTACACAAGCCAGTATTAACGTCTGGATCTGTGCACAGCTGAATCATCAGACTAGGTAAGCAAGCAAAAACAATAGCGAAAAATGGCAGATGGAGCAATAATAACTGACATAATAGCATGATATTTTTAGTGATATTTGTAAATTGTCTTTCTAAATGTTTCGTTGCATGTACTGTTAAATGTGGTTAAAGTTACCATCGTTTCTTACTGTATTCACGGAGACAAGAGCCGTCGCTATTTTCATTATTAAACACTTGCAGTCTGTATAATTCATAAACACAACTTCATTCTTTATAAATCTCTCCAACAGTGTGTAATGTTAGCTGTAGCCACGGAGCACCATCAAACTCATTCAGAATCAAAAGTAAACATCCAAATAAATACAATACTCACATGATCTGATGTATGCATGCAGCATGCATGACGAACACTTTGTAAAGATCCATTTTGAGGGTTATATTAGCTGTGTGAACTTTGTTTATGCGATGATAGAGTCGAGGGGGGGCGTGAGGAATTAAAGGGGACGCGCGCTGAATCGGCGCATATTTAATGATGCCCCAAAATAGGCAGTTAAAAAATTAATAAAAAAAAATCTATAGGGTATTTTGAGCTGAAACTTCACAGTCACATTCAGGGGACACCTTAGACTTATATTACATCTTGTGAAAAAACGTTCGATGGCACCTTTAATTCTTTTCACAGCAGTCTACGACCGTGGTAATCCATGTCAGATAATCCCACACCTGAACAACACATAAGAAGTCTTTCGGACAGTCTTTTCCTGGTAAAGTGGATGGTTTAGTTAAAGCTCTGGCTACATGAGAATACCCTAAAACCAACCAATCCCTAAACCCTAACCCAGTGCTTCTCATTATGCTTTATTAGGTGATGCTAAAATTGCTCAAACATCAGCTTCCCAAAATCTTTTTTATTGGCTTTTTCAACGGTTTTTTGGACGTACTAACTGAATGAATAAGTTTATTATTATTAAATAAAAATCCTGACAGTTACTCATTCATCAATGATTGATGTGCGTCACTCCAATTCTTCTGAATTCATTTCAATTGCTTTATGTGAAAAAACAAACAAAACGTAATCTAAGTTGTAATCACTCAAAATCATGTGCTCCTCATTCGAATCGGCCTCGTGCTTTTTAGAGAACTTCAGAGACAGGAATTCATAAAGGAGAAGAAGAAACTGCACACACAAACCTCATTGGTTCTCACATCTATCTTTAACACAGTATATTGGAATGTGAAAAGTGAACAAGATTTGAGAATGAGAACAATGAGAAACACTGCATCACACCATCTTTTCTTCAGCTCTTCTTCCGACTGTAAAGCCTTTCAGGAAATGCTGAGCTCATCACTGGAAATGAACTCCTGGCCTTACAGGACATTTACCAAACACGCTGCTTGAGAAAGGCACGCAGTTTGCTTCATTAAGGACTGCGCTCACCCTGCTGAACACCTGTTTGTGACACTATGCTGTAGCAGACAACCAGACTGACGATCATCTTCAAGCCAGACAACTTAACAGCCAGCAGTTCTTCATCTACACTTCATACACTTAGACACTACTTTTAGCATTTACTATTAGGTCTTACTATTTTGCTTGTATTTACAAGGTTCAGGGTTTGAATGCAGAGGGAGATTAACCAACCCTCTACGGACTCACTGAAGCTTGAGTCGCCACTGGCTAGTAATTTTTTTTATTTTACTCGCAAGACTTTTTTAATGGAATGCAAGATCAATGCAAATGAAAAAATTCTACATAAATATAATATAAAATATACATTTCAAACACTATTAAAGCCATGTTTTGTAAACAGTCTGTAATAGAATAAGGTCAAATAATCAAACTACAAACACAAAATAAAAGATGCCAATTAAATAAACAGGGCTTTCCAGGTTTTTCAGGGAGATCTAACTGTGTTGGATGTAGATTAGTTACAGAAATTGAATAATCAAATGTGAAATAGCAATGCATTGTCTTCACTGTATAAATTAAATATAGATGAATCCTTATTAAAGTTACAAAAGTTATTCAGTCAACAGCATTGAGCGATTTTTGCAGCGAGTCTGTTGTTTGATTAACCTTAAAAACACAGACAGCAGCAGGAATATTAGGCTGCTGTCACTTTAAGAGATTCAACTTCAACTTACAAAGAAAGTGTAAAACTCTCACAGTTCAAAAAGCTTACCCTATTCAACTTACGGAAAAAGCTTTACTGACGCAACGCCATTTTACACTTTCTTCGTAAGTTGAATACGGAAGGTGGTCTGGTGGAGGCTAGATATTTTACTTCATAACTTGTTAAATATGGATATTTTTCTTACACAAATGCATCGCTTTGCTTCAGAAGATCTTTATTAACCCCCCAGAGCCGTGTGGATGTGGATGGATGCACTTTCTTCAGCTCATACTCGTTGGTATCGCTCACTGCCATTATAAAGGATGAGTCAGGATATTTTTTAATATAACTCTGATGTGTGTTCATCAGAAAGAAGAAACTCATATACACCTAGGATGGCTTGAGGGTGAGTAAAGCTTAGGGGAATTTTCATTTGAAAGTGAACTAGTCCTTTAAGACATAACCAACTATGTTTACTAGGATACTCGCCACGACTACTCGCCAAAAACTTATTTTTTGCATCTAACTCAATTACAGGCAACTGAAATCGTACAATTTACTAGCCATTGGCTAATAAAAGACATTTTTTAGTCACCTCTCGTGAAATATATGAGTGATTTAATCGCAATGTAGAGGGTTGGCAACTCAAAAAGTAACGATATCTGACAAAAAAATGTCCGCTTTGCCCATGCAAATAATAGATTAAGATCTAAGCTATATAAGAATGATCTGGTTTTTCTTCCCCTAATCCACATACTTGCATACTAATGTCACTCACACACACACATCAGAGCTTTATCAGAGAGCTCGTCTACCTTTGGTGGAACGTAGAACTCAAGCTGGAACTTCTCTCCAGTGTCCATGTACGTGCCGGCCGTCTTCCTCAGCAGTAACCTGCATTTCTGCCACTGTGCCGCCCCCATACAGTTAGTGTCATCGGCCACCATGTATCTGAGTGCACCCTCTCTCTGGATCTCCAACAGTTCCGCCTTGTGGCCCTGAGAGGCCCGCGGTAGCCGTAGCTTCTGGCTCCAGTGTTCGGACCCCATGGACTCGGCTCCGTTGGTCCTCCTGGAGCTCCCCGAGGGGTCTGGTTCTGGAGAGGCCCTGCGGTGCCAGATCTCCTTCACCCCGTCCACCACGCTCAGACTCATGTTGCGCAGGGAAAAGCCCTTCTTGAAGCGTGCCTTGCGACGCCCCAGCGACACGTCTTCCGAACTTCTGGACTGGCTCACGGTTGCCATCTTACGGGTGGGCGTTTGCTGTTCCTGTCCGCTGGCTCCACCCCCTCCGCTGTCCATGCTATCCAGAGATTCGCTCGAGGCCCCCACGTCTTTGCGCCGATGGTAGTGGCTGAAGGGCAATGTGCAACTCTGTATTCCCACAAAGGGCACGATGCTGTACTTAGGAGCCGAGGTGTCACCCGGAGAGCCAAGACCTTGATCCTGGTCGAGGGCGGCAGAGAAGCAGGTCAAGAAGTGTTGCGCAAAGTGTTGCGAAAAGTTGGCGTCAGCACCGGGCAAGTCGTAGCATGGGTTCTCGCTAATGAATCTCCGGAATTTGTAGGCAAAATCGGCTGCGGAAGCTCGTGCGTGCAGCTCACAGAACTCCTTCCAATCGGGCAGCGTGCAGGAGGAGTGCTCCGGGCTGCTGGGAGCCCCGTCGCCATTCATTACTAGGCCATGCCAATGCCACGGCAAACCACTGAGACACAGACAGAGAGAAAAAGAGAGAGACAGGTCAGTAAATCAGAAAGTGTGAAGTTAAAGTGTCATTCAAACTGGCATGGCCTCTCAAGGCCCGGGTATACTTCGTTTTCCCTGTTCTGCTCCGTCTCGAGCACACAAGCCTTTCAAAGTATACTTCTTTGGTTGTTAACGTGGAAAGATGCGTTCGGCGCATGCACACTATCTAACGGACTTTGTTTTCAAGCGCTCAAGTCACTCGCACATGCGCTATTGTACGCGGACTGTCCACGTGCAGCCCAATTTTTTTAACTGCGTGGACGATCCGCGGACCCTCCTGATGAAGGAAATCACATCATTCGGACAGTGCGTGGACATGGACGGCCGAAGTATACTTTGGGCTCATGCCTATGGTGTTCATTGGCTGCCCGCGAACAACGTCTACTTTGACCCTCAAACGCTGTAGCTGGTTTTGTGTACATGTCAAGAAGATGCTGTTTTCTGCTCTGCAAAAGCAAATTCTCTTTGTAAACACTTTCAAAGGATGAGGATGTGAAGAGTCAGTGGTTAAAATTACCACAGCGATACAACAGCAGAACAACATTTTCACGATTGCTTCTCAAATCTCCGTGAGGTCTAAATGGGATTCACAAAATGGCATTAAAGATAGGACAATAGCCACTTTATTTGGACCAACTTGCTCCTCAGAATCACAGCCTTTAAGTAGAATTAATTACAATTAATGTAAGTCTGTCGTTCTTACAACTCTTGAGTAATGATAAAGGATGGAGCAAGATTTGTTTTACAAGCTTTAATGTTACATCAGTCATTCACGTTAGTGCTCGGCTAACATCAGCGCTGTTATTGATACAGTTAATGATACAGTTCTCACATGTGAATAAATTAGAAATATACACATGGGTTTGTTGATGGACACACTTGTTAATGCTGATGGTGAGGAATTACAGTTGCAGCATCTCATAATATACCTCAAACTGAGTAGTGTATCAGTTCTTGCGATGGAGGTTTGGGTTGAATGACTAGTTCTTCCAATGTTTCATCATTGGACTCGCGATTGGATTGATAATGGTAAAATCGACGCCATCGTTACCGTCTTTACAGTGGTAAAATCCCTGAGCTCCAGAAGCCTCAGAAGTTGTAAGTCGTAATAAGGAAGGATTTAGAGAGACTGAAGCATCAGACAAGTCGTTTGAGAATCACTGAAAAATGTGGTGATGTGCAATGCATATTATGAGAAAATTAAAGCGTTTTTTGTAAACCAGTTATAGGAGACCTCCTAAACTTTAATACCAGGTGGAACAGGGCCACAGCCATCACAAACACACGAGCATCTTTACTATATGCATGAGGGGAATTTTCCATGCGAGCCCATTTATTGTTACATTTGTGTTTAGATCATAATTCACAACAGCAAGAGAATCATTTTTCATTACATTTTTGCAAGTAGTAGCACTGTTGTCATGGATTGCCATAGCATCATTTAATATTGGTACACTAGTATAATGCCACTTTTAAAATGCTTGAAAAAAATGAAAATTTTACCTTGTCAAAACATCAGTGAATGATCCCTTAATATGATCATGATCATATAAACATAAGATCTATTATATCTGAACATACTGTATGACTGCCAATGCAGGACCCTATTACTATCATCTTCTATCATCTTCGATGCTGAAATGTACTTTTATGCAATATTTAAAACAACAACAACAACAACAACAACAACAACATCATGCCAAACCCACAGTACTGGAATGGCATCAACACCCAGACATTACCACACAACACACATGCAACTCTTACTCTACATTGAGTAAATGTTACAACATGGTGGTCTAGTGGTTAGGATTCGGCGCTCTCACCGCCGCGGCCCGGGTTCGATTCCCGGTCAGGGAACGCGCTTTGTGGGGCAGTCGTGGCCTAATGGATAGAGAGTCGGACTTGTAACCCAAAGGTCATGGGTTCGAATCTCAGGTCCGGCAGGGATTGTCGGTGAGGGGAGTGAANGTGTGACTGTCTCAAGCATGGTTCGATAAAAGCGTACGATCTTGATACATTTTGTCACTGAAAATGATGTCCTCCGGTGTGACGCATTATCCTGATATAAAATCAGGCAATTCCACGGACAAATATAATTATTTGAAGGACCCCTTTCAAGGTCATGTTACGGAAGCCCCCTGTGAAGACCATGACATGTGCACATGGTTAGTTTCTGTCTCAGAACTGCTCAACTTTTTTGGAAGCACTATAAAAGTGTTACGTTGTGTTGTCCTTTGGTGTGACACCCCTAAATTATATTTAAAAATCTATGTTATAATCCATGTAATTATCCATGATTATGGAGTTTAACATAGATTTTTAATTAAAAAATGTGCAAATGTTAATGACAGGTTAGCTATGAATAGCAAGGCCATTAACTGACTCAACGGGCTGAAACATCCTATGGTGTGACGGATAATGTCCACCGGTGTGACGGTAAAGGAGGAAAAAGAGGTCACATCAGAGGACAAGGTCACTTTAAGAAGCATTTTAAATAATTAAATAAGATTTTTCAACTCCTTTTTATTCTTTTTTTTGATCATTTTCAGTCTTCTTAAATGCAATAATTATATTGAAATAAAACATTTTTCTGATGTTCTGCAGAAAATGTGTACTGTAATAAAGTGTCATGAAAATAAGCATAAAATGTGATACTACTCGTTTTTGAGAGACAGAATTGAGGGAGAGGACATGGAAGNCATAAGGAAACACCAGAAGAAGAACACGAAATGTCAGCAGACTGAAGCTGACACATGACAAAAATAGTATTGTCATCATTTAAAATGCAGTAAATGGTTAAACATTTCTTTGTTTTGCATGGACCTGTAAACTGCTTTGTTATTAGATTTTTTAAATTTTTTATCCTCAAAATTGTCCTATGGTGTGACTGTCTCAAGCATGGTTCGATAAAAGCGTACGATCTTGATACATTTTGTCACTGAAAATGATGTCCTCCGGTGTGACGCATTATCCTGATATTAAATCAGGCAATTCCACGGACAAATATAATTATTTGAAGGACCCCTTTCAAGGTCATGTTACGGAAGCCCCCTGTGAAGACCATGACATGTGCACATGATTAGTTTCTGTCTCAGAACTGCTCAACTTTTTTGGAAGCACTATAAAAGTGTTACGTTGTGTTGTCCTTTGGTGTGACACCCCTGAATTATATTTAAAAATCTATGTTATAATCCATGTAATTATCCATGATTATGGAGTTTAACATAGATTTTTAATTAAAAAAATGTGCAAATGTTAATGACAGGTTAGCTATGAATAGCAAGGCCATTAACTGACTCAACGGGCTGAAACATCCTATGGTGACAGATAATGTCCACCGGTGTGACAGTAAAGGAGGAAAAAGAGGTCACATCAGAGGACAAGGTCACTTTAAGAAGCATTTTAAATAATTAAATAAGATTTTTCAACTCCTTTTTATTCTTTTTTTTGATCATTTTCAGTCTTCTTAAATGCAATAATTATATTGAATAAAACATTTTTCTGATGTTCTGCAGAAAATGTGTACTGTAATAAAGTGTCATGAAAATAAGCATAAAATGTGATACTACTCGTTTTTGAGAGAGAGAATTGAGGGAGAGGACATGGAAGTATAGGGAGAAAATGAACAGATCCACACGGAAGGGAAAAGATGAATACAATCGAAATGATGCCTTAAAAAGAGCAGCCATATACTTTTAAAAAAAATGGGATTTTTAAAAACATTGTTGATGATGTAACAAAATTAAATGTTAAATGAATTACATTAAAAAAGATTTTGGGGTGTTAAAGTTTCAAAGATCTGTCAAGGAGTCACCGCTTTTATTTCTTCTTTGACACATTCAAAGTGAAATTAAAGTACTTTCATGTAATACCCATCACTCTCTTTAACGCAATAACTACCACTTCTGTCGTTTAGAGTGACATAATGTCCAATGGTGTGACACATAAAAGAACCACAGATTTGTCTTCATCTCAAAATATCTTAAAAGAACAGTTGAGTATTGCAGTAGGAGAGATATAATCATCACTCATCATAAAACGGTATAATTTTCAGCAGTTTTGAAAGGACGACAGCAAAATTTGCCTCGTATTTATTAAAAATGTCCAACAAGTTAATGGAAAATATTATGTTTTTCATCATTTCATATTGCTGTCACACACATTTTTATGGTACAGTTCAGAAATTTTTTTCAAAAAACAGTAAAAGAACTGATAAAGTTAGTGACCCCTCATATTTTCTCAAACATCAGACTTCATAAAATACATAAATATATGTATTTTTTCTTCAAAAATTGTGTTTTACACCAATGCCAACTTCCCCAAATACTGCAAGATTAACCATAGCCTCTGCTCTCAGTGTTTGAATGACATCTGTACATTTCTCACGCTAAATAAATACATATCCCTACTACTGCAATGAGTTTACTGTACTGGTTGTGTGTGTTTCTAACTATGTGATTTATATATAGACAGTAGACACACAATTAGATAAACAAAGAATGACTGTGTTGACACAGACACACAGCGAACAGTGTTTTTCAATCATAAAGCAGAGAATGACACTGACTGCAGACGCACACAGACCCTCATCTGTCTAAAAATAAGAGCCATTCACATTAAGACACGTGTATTACACTAATATAGTGCAACACAACCAACACTGGCACGCTTGTGAAGTATGAGCAAAACAGAACATGGAAAAAATCTCTTTATCTTCTTATCTAACTTTCATTCAAAATATTCACATTTAATTAAAGGTGCCCTAGAATGTTTTTTCAAAAGATGTAATATAAGTCTAAGGTGTCCCCTGAATGTGTCTGTGAAGTTTCAGCTCAAAATACCCCATAGATTTTTTTTATCAATTTTTTTAACTGCCTATTTTGGGGCATCAATAAAAATGCGCCGATTCAGCGTGCTTCCCCTTTAAATCCTCGCGCTCCCCACTCCCCCTCTCGACTCTAATACATTGCATAAACAAAGTTCACACAGCTAATATAACCCTCAAAATGGATCTTTACAAAGTGTTCGTCATGCAGCATGTCTAATCGTGTAAGTATGGTATTTATTTGGATTTTTACATTGATTCTGAATGAGTTTGATGGTGCTCCGTGGCTAAAGCTAACATTACACACTGTTGGAGAGATTTATGAAGAATGAAGTTGTGTTTATGAATTATACAGACTGCAAGTGTTTAAAAATGAAAATAACGACAGTCTTGTCTCCGTGAATACAGTAAGAAACGATGGTAACTTTAACCACATTTAACAGTACATTAGCAACATGCTAACGAAACATTTAGAAAGACAATTTACAAATATCACTAAAAATATCATGATATCATGAATCATGTCAGTTATTATTGCTCCATCTGCCATTTTTCACTATTGTCTTTGCTTGCTTACCTAGTCTGATGCTTCAGCTGTGCACAGATCCAGATGTTAATACTGGCTTGTCTAATGCCTTGAACATGGGCTGGCATATGCAAATATTGGGGGCGTACATATTAATGATCCCGACTGTTACGTCACAGACGGTGTTATGTTGAGATTCGCCTGTTCTTCAGAGGTCTTTTAAACAAATGAGATTTACATAAGAAGGAGGAAACAATGGAGTTTGAGACTCACCGTATGTCATTTCCATGTACTGAACTCTTGTTATTCAACTGTGCCGAGGTAAATTCAATTTTCCATTCTATGGCACCTTTAAAGTAAAATAATTGAAAGAAAAAAGCAAATGTTGGTAACACTTTATTTTGATGGTCCACTTACTGACTGTAAGTAAATCTGCAACTGCATGTCACTTATTCTGCTAACCCTAAACATCTACTAATACTCGAATGACTTCTAGTTAACATGTATTTGCAATATTTACCATATTTGATGTGCACTATGTACATTCGCTGATCCATCTATAGATGTGAATAAAAGCCTTAATTAAATGTCTCTTCAGAAGACTTGAATTTATATTGGTTTATTTGACCATCTCTTTATGAGCGTCTCAAAGCATCAGAGTCGATTAGGCAAACAGACTGTCAGTGCAGGGACGGAAATCTCTCAGATTTCATTCAAATATAATCATCTGTGTTACGAAGATGAACGAAAGTCTTACTGAGGGTGAGTAACTTACATTTTTGGGTGAACTACCTCTTTAACATCTCTTAAACTGCCTCATTATTGCCCAAACGGAGGAAAAGAGCATTTCAACCATTAGACTACTTTCTTGGTTATTTCTAAGTGTTCCTAATCAATAAAGTGAACATAAAACACACATATGAATGGGAAAACACTTCAATACTCTTAGGTTAGGTTAGGGTTTTGTGAATTTTCTGAAAGATTAAGAGGAGTTTGCGCACAGATTCACGCTCATGTTTGACAGAAAGCAAGTAATAGTAATGTTTACCTGCTATTGAACTGTTGCTGAACTTTGAAAGCACTTTAGGAATGATATGCTGAAGGACCTCAGATGCTGCTGAAAACACAGCAATGCCACACTTTTTGTTTACATTGATTTTGTTGCTCAAAATTAAGATTTACACACATTTACAGAAATGACACAATTTCATTCGCTTAATTCACTCAACATATCTGTGTAATTCTCACACATAGAGACCACATCGTTTACTTATACTTGTAATAATTCATAATTCAATTCAACCAAATTTTTTTTCATGAAATGTGTGTGTGTGTGTGTGTGTGCAGTGTGCTGAAGTGTGTTTATGCATTATTTTATCATTTCAGGTTCTGTTATTGGGTGGGTGATGCATGATGCTGTGAATCCCTGTGAATGAAGCCGGTGCACGAGGCCTGAATCAATAACACACACACACACACACACACACACACACACACTGGACCTCCAGAACCAGCGACTGTGACCCATATTACGATTCAATCTTCAGTTACTCCACATTAAAGCATCTAAACGATCAATAAACACAAGTAGATGCAGGTAAAGCAGCGCGTAATGAATGAGTGCGGAGGGCGTTCATTCAGGACGCGTTCTTCTTGCGTTTTCGAACGCGTCCTGTGAACGCGCGGCTCCGGCGCGCTGAATCATCTTTCTCACCTCCGTTAAATGCGTCACTGCATCTGATGCCAGTGCTGTTAATCCAGATCCATCGACGGGGGTTTGTTGATGAGTCCAGCGCATCGCATCGCTTTATGATCCATCAGTGAGCAGAATAGAGACTGATACATGACGCGCGCGCATCTATTCTCCAGGCAATGCAGCTGCTCTTAAAGGGGAAGTGGCGCCTTTTCTGATTGGTCCATAAATGGGCCACGTCATGAAGTCATCGGTCACCATTGAGTGAAGGTGATTCAGAGCATCCTCCTCCTCCTCTTCCTCCTCCATCAGGATGAAAACCCGCTGGGATCAGATCACACTGCAGATGGAGACGCTGGAATACTGTAGAAGTAGAGAAATGTTATGCAGCAATGGATGTCAGTGGTGTCCAAGTCTTCTTGAAAATAAATGTGGTTAATACAGTTTTGTGTAAAAAACACAGTGACTTTTGGGAAGTAGATCTGTTAAAATCACACTCAATATCACTTCCAATTCATTAGACTTTCACTTTTTTAACTTTAGTTAGTGTGTAATGTTGCTGTTTGAGCTTAAACAACATCTGCAAAGTTACGACTCTCAAAGTTCAATGCAAAGGAGATATTTTCTTTAACAGAAATCATTTAACAAACGGCTGGTAGGGACTACAACGAGCTTCTTCCCGGGTTAGTGACATCACTAACACTAAAATTTACATAAACCCCGCCCCCTGAGAACACACAACAAAGGGGGCGGGGCCATGTTGGGCTGCTTTAGAGAAGAGGAAGAGTTGTTGTAGTAGAGTGTTGTTGTCATGCCGTCATTTTACACCGAACTGCTTCAAAAACGAGGGTCAATTCAACACAAAAGATGAACATGACGGCACATGCTAGTGGATGAGTTGAATCAACTCCACAGCAACTACATAAATTTATCCACTAACCATTCAGAAACGTCCAGTTTCATTCTAAAAGTTGTAACTTCTTCCTGAGTCTCTCCATCAGTGTCGACTCCGGTCTGAACAATGTAAGGCTGAACACTTTCGTCATTTTGGCTGCGTGAGATTCTCCAGCTTTGTTGTTGTTGAGCTGTTAAAGCTCCGCCCTCTTCTGGAAAGGGGGCGGGAGCAGCAGCTCATTTGCATTTAAAGGGACGCACACAAAAACGGCGTGTTTTTTGCTCACACCCAAATTTGACAAGCTTTAATAAATGATCTGTGGGGGATTTTGAGCTGAAACTTCACAGACACATTCTGGAGACACCAGAGACTTATATCACATCTTGTGAAAGGGGCATTATACTTCCTCTTTAAGGGTGTTTCCCATATAGTACATTTGAAATCAACCAAACCCAGATCAGAAATGATCAAAAAAGGGAACCCGCTGCAAGGGATCTCGGTGCTTCTGGTGTTCGCTATGTAAATGGAGAACTGATCAAACCACAGAAGGATCCCAAACAAACGGTAGGAGCTGATCTGAGGCGTTGACACACACATGCTATATCAGCTCAAGAGCGCACACACAAATATTATATTACAGTCTGCCTTTCTGAGTGTCTGTGAACACAAGGACGCTGACATCACGACTGTGGGAGGAGAGAGTATCCACATGTTCATAAAGACACACGTGCTATTCTCATCATACGACAGGGCTTCATGGGAATGTACTCAGCGTCTCAAACACTCATCGTATCACTGTGTCGACTGAAGATGAATGAAACCAGAGTCTAGCTGTTACTGCTCTCATTCTCTTGTGAAATGTGTTCTGTTCATTCGCTGAACCAGACACGTCAAACTCTTCTGAACCATCTCGCGATGGAGGCCGAACGCCAACGCAGCCAGAGAAATCAGATTCAATCTGAAGATGGATTTGAACAGAGAACAATAGAACGTCTGAGAGATTCATCATCACACGTGTTAGTTTGAACACGCAGAGTCGAAGTTACAATCATGAATCTGTGGTTGTGATCAGCTCAGCATTATGCACTGGAGTTTGTGTCCTCATTAAAAGTTTAGTTGACTTCAGAATTAAAATTTCCTGATAATTTACTCTCCTCCATGTCATCCAAGATGTTCATGTCTTTCTTTCTTCAGCTGAAAAGAAATTAAGAGGAAAACATTCCAGGATCTTTCTCCATATAGTGGACTTCACTGGGGTTCAACGGGTTGAAGGTCCAAATGTCAGTTTCAGTGCAGCTTCAAAGAGCTCTACATGATCCCAGACGAGGAATAAGAGTCTTATCTAGAGAAACCATCGGACATTTTCTTAAAAAAAAATAAACATTTATATACTTTTTAACCACAAATGCTCGTCTTGCGCTGCTCTGTGATGCTCCATGCATGACGTAATCATGTTGGAAAGGTCACGCGTGATATAGGTGGAAGTACTGCGGTAGAGCGAAAAACTCCTCCAACTACAAAATCGTTGTTGTACCTTTTTTTGTAAAGGCCGTTTGACTTAGTCTTTGTAAACACTGGATCAGTACTTCCGTCACGCGTGACCTTTCCAACATGATTACGTCATGCGTGGAGCATCACAGAGCAGTGCAAGACGAGCATTTGTGGTTAAAAAGTATATAA
>RJVU01026072.1:326476-355862 GCA_003731715.1 Anabarilius grahami
TAAGACTTTAGAAGAGCTCAACATGAGCAGTAATGGACAGTTAAACGGAGGGTCACGTGACGCACCAGGAAGACGAGGCAGTGCAGCAGCAGCGTGTAGAAGAACGCCACAGTTCTGGCCGTCTTATTGGACAGGATCACACGACCCTGAAACAAACACAACATCAGCAGAGGAGGGGAAATGACCAAACATCAGATTCTGAACCGTCATCAAAGACCAGGTCTGGTCATATGTGAGCTTCAGCTCTCAGTGTTTTAATAGAATAATTACAATAGTAATATTTATGGCTGTCATCATTTCTACGCTTTCAAAGGTTAAAACAGCTTTTCTTTTGAAAGTTGCTCATTTTTTCTATCCTATGAACCCTTTTCACAGTCTGTGATGGTGCGTTTCCACAGATATCAACGTCACAAATACACACTGTAAATCCTAACGCTCAGAATAATTAATTGGTTTGAGTAGGACAAACTTAAATTAAACAAATTAGTTCAGTAAATGAACTTTTATGAGTATTTAGCACTTTCTTTTTCTTTTGAATTCACAGAACTGATATATTTTAAGTAAACTGAACTTTTTCATCGTTTTGAGTTTTATGAACTCATCTTATTTTAGACAAACTTAAGTTTAACTGAAACTAGGCTGGGATATCCATTTCCCAGCATGCTTCACCTGCTTCACTTGACACTTTTGCACACTGAGTGTAATTTTCATGTGCGTTTTTTGTATTCGTCATCCTAAAAATTCGTCACGCACAGAAACCTTGCACACCGAGTCCGATGCGTATTAATTAATCTGTTGGGAAAAATTCTCAAAACAATACGGAGTAATGGAGTCTTCAAGCAGTGAGGATGATTTTATTCTCCTCTCTTTTCTTAAAGGATTAGTCCACTTTTAAATAAACTTTTCCTGATAATTTACTCACCCCCACTTCATCCAAGATGTTCATGTCTTTCTTTCGTCAGTCGTTTTGAAGAATGCGGAAAGCGGAAGCACTTGCAAGGCGATCATTTGTGTTTATAAAGCATATACAGTTGTATTTTTTCGAAAACGACCGATGGTTTCTCCGGATAAGACTCTTATTCCTCGTCTGGGATCATGTAGAGCTCTTTGAAGCTGCACTGAAACTGACATTTTGACCTTCAACCGTCTGGAGGCCAGTGAAGTCCACTATAAGGAGAATAATCCTGGAATGTTTTCCTCAAAAACCTTCATTTCTTTTCGACTGACGAAAGAAAGACATTAACATCTTGGATGACATAGGGGTGAGTAAAAAGTTTATTTAAAAGAGGACTAATCCTTTAAAAAGAGAAAAAGAAAGAGGAAATATTGGGTCCATCCAATCCTGAGATTGCGTAGAGAGGAAGGAGAGTTCAACTCATCAAGGAGCTGCAGGATTATCCCGAGCGATTCAGAGTTTACTTCAGGATGTCAGTGGCTCAGTTTGATGCTTTGCTAGCGATACCCGAGCCAAATTATTAAAAAGAAGACCACCAATATATATATATATATATATCCTGCACTTTGTTTGTCATACAGTGCTTTGTGCTGCGAGACGAAGTGATCAACTTGTCAGACACCGTTCTGGATCTTGGCGTTCGCTTGTACGGTGGCTCTGAATGGTCAAGTCACCTCTCAAAATGCTTGCCAAGGATGTGAAAAATGCATAAAATTTAACCCGATCTGAATTTTTTTTATGACAGACGAAGGTTTTGGGGCAGTGTGTAAACGTGATTGACACAACGTGAGGTCGTATTTATTTTTTAACGTGAAAATTTCGGACTCATTGTGCAAAGACCTTTAAAGCTAAAAGTGAGTGTTATATAATGTTTTTTGTGTGTGCAAGATTAATGTTAAGTGGGAGTTTTAGTAGTGATTAATGTTTTGTTATGCTAATTTAGAAGAGTTTCTGTTAATGTGGGTTTTTGGAGAGTCATGGTGACAGTGGTGCTTGCAGCTTGGTTTGAGAGCAAGTGTGTTAAACGCTTTATATTGCTGCACTCATTCAGCAAGTGCTATACCTTGCTATTGTTAATATGTTAGCAAATTAGCATTTTCTGAATTAGTGTAGCTAGATATAACAAGCTAATACAAATGTTTGCCTCAATTTTTGCCAATTTATTCAGGTTTACAGTGCAGTAAATTTGATATATTTCAATTTTTTTTTTTTAAATTTGATGTATTTTTATAAAGCTACAGTTTGCTTTTTTGTAAGTTTGACGACTACTGCTGCTGAGAACCCTGGAAATGTGAAAAGACTCCACTGTGGCGTATATCCAAGTGACACAGGGACAAAACATAGGCGGGACTTGATTCTGTCCAGTGAAAACTGATTGGACCGTTGTATCATGATCATATGCTAATAAAGCGATGTGATGTCATGTGAGTGACAGGCTGCTGGAGGGGAGGGGCTACTGATTAAAGAATACCAGGACACATGAATTAAAATAAATTATGTGCACGAATAAATCATTCATTATGAAACACTGCAATTTTCCATAAAAAAAAATGAGCATACATTTTGATTTCACGGTGACTAATGGTCCTCTTTTTATAAACTATAAATTTTCATGAACTATTCTCAATTCATAAACTATTTTCTTTACAAATTTATTAAGATGTTCGGCCGTTGGTGTATGTTGTGTTTTCAGATGCAGGTTATAAGCGACTGAAGCTGGCAGCGCTTGCAGAGATGATTGAGATGTTTCTGTGGAGCAGCACTGACTGTGAGACACTGAAAACACACCGGATCATGAGCCGCTCATGTGTGAAAGATTCACGTGTGTGTGTGTGTGTGTACTGCTGTGTGTGAGATGCTGGATACACACCAGACTGAGCGTGGCTTTGTCCCACGGGCTGAGGCTCTGATATCTCCTTTGACGCTCCTAAAGGAGTAAATCACATTAAAGTAGTATCAAACCTGAATCAACAAAAACAAACACTTCAAAAACTGTTCACGTCCTCACCTTTTTGCTGAAGGAAGCGAATGGATCGAGTCTCTCCTCATACTGAGACGAGTAACGCATCACTGTATCATCACTGTCTCCAGCCTAACACACACACACACACACACACACACACACACACACACACACAATATTGACTGTTTTTGCCAATGAAAATATTCCTAAACTAAACCATAGCTGAACCGTTGAGCGTCTCTGCGGTGTTTCCCTGTTTTTGAATGAATCAGTTGAGTCAATGATTCAATGATCCATTCATAAACAGTCACTTGCTTCTTTCCTGAATGAATCAGTTGTTTGAAGGAATCGGTAGAATGAATGATTCAATGACTCTCTAATTAAGACCGTGACTGGCCGCCACCAGTTGTAATTACAGTGTAAATGCATTCATGCCACCTCTGAGCTGCAATTACACAGCCTGTGTAAAGATAGGCCTACCTAAATGCCACTTCATATGCAGCTTCTGTGCCACTTCTGCAGTGCAAAGATGGATTTTGTTAATTCGTATTTCATTTGATTAACAGCCCTACAGTGACGGGACTTACTTTGGTAGGGTAGCTCTGCAGGAACTTGATCTTCTCGTAGAGCTTGATGTTGTCGGCCCGCAGACTGTCCAGCTCGCTCTGAAGAGCCTGTAAGGTCTGCTGTAGGGAGCTGTTCGCCTGACGCACAACAACAACAACAGTCAGCCTCTTCCTCTGAGCGACAGGAACCAGTTAAAGTCACATGATGTGTACTCACGGCCTCCAGCTCCTGGTTACGCAGGCGAAATCTCTCCCTCTGACTGGAGATGATGGACAGCAGAGAGTCCATCTGACCCTGAGGAAGATCCGCATGAGGAGAGCCGCCCGCACCTCAACACACACACACAACGGCTGAATGAACATCTCATGATCTGCTCAGCAGACAGTCACTTACATTACATCATTTAACAGACGCTTTATCCAAAGGGACTTATTAATGAGGAGAACAACAGAAGCAGTTAAACCATCAAGTAAACACGGAGTAGATGATGTGTAAAGTAACAGTCTGTGTCGATGTTTACCTGAGAACAGAGCTGTGGCCTCTTTAATGGGCTCAGGGACGATCACCGCACTGCTGTCCGCACCCTAGACCACAAAAACAACAATCCATCGCTTTCACAAACGATTACCATGTGACACGCATCGAGACGCTTTTATACTGTGTGTAAACCTGTCATTTGGATGAGTTTAGCTGCCAGTTCAGATTTAATGGCTGAGCACCCGTCATATCTGTGGGCTTTTCTTCTTCCTCTGCCTCTCTAAACCTCTAACACAACAACAGACGACCAAGAATCACCCTCAGCGTGTCAGACCGGCGTGATGCAGCGTCAAAACACAGACCAAAATCACCGTTATAACTTACTACTGGCTCTTCAGTGTTCAACAACATTCCCAGAAAACACCTGCTCGGCGATCAAGACTTCAACAGGAACTCTGTCATTCTCTTGGCAACAGTTAAAGGCAGCGGCTATAAAAATGGCATATTTTCATAGTGATAGATAGGGCTGGGCGATATATCGCATGCGATTGTCACGCGCATTTCGTCAGTAAAGCCGGTTCCCTGATTACCGCTAAATCGCCATCACCTGCTTTCAAATGGAGCGCCATTTAATAGACAGAGCCGTAGATCACTGACAAGCTACGCAATATCGCGTTCATTATCGCAGATGAATCGCCTTCGATAATGAACGCGATATTGCGTAGCTTGTCAGTGAACTACGGTTCATAAAAAAGTTCTTTATTGGCAATGTTTCGATCTACGTTCGAAACGTTGCCAATAAAGGACTTTTTTACGATTTTGCAAGTTGATAGTGTGCAGGATTTTTCCTTGTTTTTTTCGTATTTTGGCTACACCTGTCTTTTTTCTTGCGCACCTATCTATGGCCTACAGGTGTGCGACGCCAATTGATTTATTTTATTTTTTTGTGGAAACACTGATACAATTTTTCCCCCCGGATTCTTTGATGACATTTTCTTCACTATCACTTATGATCAGTTTAATGGATCCCCGATCATTAAAAATATAAAAATAAATAAATCTTTCTGACCCCAAACTTTTGAACAGTAGTGTATATACCATTTCCACATTTAATGTCATAAATCGTTTTATTCACCAGTATTTTTTAGGGCAGTGAAAAATATTGTTAATTTCTGCATCTAATATAGACTAATATGTTTAGCATGTCATAAATAATCCAACATGTACTTCCTGAGCATATGCTATGTGTTCCCCTACTTCCTGTGGCTGGCATTAAGTGCTCATGATAATCACGTATCCTGCAGAACACACCTGTCCAGGTAACAGCACCTCCTGCTGAAGTGTGTTTAGTTAGTGATTTTAATTCAAGTGAACAGACAGCTGTTGTATATGTAAAGCTTGAATGTAATGTGTGAATAAAAGCATCTGGCCAGTGAATCAGTGTGAATATATCGTGTCTAATTGATCCGTGATCAATCTGAAGCTGGTGTGCTGCTGTCTGACCTCAGCGTCGGGCCGGGACATCGTCTGGATGGTGCTGAGATCCTGCTCCAGTTTGAGGATGAGATCTTTCTGATCAGCACTGGTCTGCACTGCTGCAGAGAACTCCATCTGTAGAGACGCATACCGGCCTACACACACACACACACACGCCTATTAGTCAAGAAGATCAACCTTCACAAGACTTTAACCTTTGAATATTTACTTTTCAAAACTTCTGGTCCATCTTCAATGCTTCAGTTCTCCCGTATCATCAGCCAATACCATTGTCTAATCTTTTCAATAAACTATTAACCCTAACAGTTTGAACGCTTCAGTTTTGTACAGCACGTTGACTTTCCCATGCATTAAAACATATTATTTACTGTTTAGGCCTATTAAATGCTATAAATGATGGCTTTTACATAATGCTGAACGGCTATAACTACCTGGTATTTGCTCTTTTTGACTGAAAACAGTGTGTTCCAAGATGGCTGCGAGTGAAGTGTGTTTCCAGACTCACCGCTCAGCTCAGTGTTAGCGATGCGCAGAGACGCGTTCTCAGACTGCAGGCCGCGGTTCTTCTCCAGCAGCAACACCTCCAGCGGCTTACAGGAATCCTGTGACAGACCATCACGTCAACACCTTCAACAACACACTGATAACACACTAAAGACTGCTGCTTACCTGCGCTGTGGCGCTGTCACACGGCCCAAACTCCATCGACTTCAGGATGCTGTCAATAACAATCAGAGCCAATCAGTGAGGAGTCCAGGAACCAATCAGATCAGGTCGTTCTGACAGACTTACTTCAGATTAAATACTTGAACATAATGTTTATGTAATTTATTCCTGTGATCAAAGCTGAATTTTCAGCATCATTACTCCAGTCTTCAGTGTCACATGATCCTTCAGAAATCATTTTAATATACTGATTTATTATCAATGATGGAAACAGTTGTGCTGCTTAATATTTTTTATAACCTGTGAGAACAGAATTTATTCAAAATATAAAATCTTTTCTAACAATTAATGTCTTTACTATCACTTTTTTTAAACAATCTAACACATCCTTGCTGAATAAAAGTATTCATTTCTTTCAAAAAAAGAAAGAAAAAAAATTACTGACCCCAAAAATGTAAATGATAGTGTATAAGGTTACAAAAGATTTCTATTTTAAATAAATGCTGCTCTTTTTTAACTTTTTATTCATCAAAGAATCCTGAAAAAAGCATCACAGGTCATGAAAAAATATTTAGCAGTATAAATATTAAGCTGTTTTCAACATTGATAATAAATCATATCAGAATGATTACTGAAGGATCATGTGACACTGAAGACTGGAGTAATGATGCTGAAAATTCAGCTTTGATCACAGGAATAAATTACACTTTACTATATATTCACATAGAAAATAGTTATTTTAAACTAATATTTCACAATATCACTGTTTTTACTGTATTTTTGATCAAATAAATTCAGGCTTGATGAGCAAAAGAGACTTCGTTCAAAAACTTCAAAGGCCGTCAGGAGCGATGGACTCTCACCTCAGCTCTTTCTTCACCTCCTCATAGTCTGCCTGCGTCTGCAGCTTCTCCTCCAGTTTCTGAAAGAATGAACAGATCGTGATGAAGGCAAAAGTACAGCACTGGAGCTCAATCACACACACTGCCTGTTACACGGCCGCTGAAGTGAACGATCAGACCATCTGACGCATAGCGGCTCGCCAATAAGTGACGTCCTGGAGTTTATCAGGAAACAACAGCAACATTTCTGACACAGCTTTAATTGTTATTATTATTATTATTATTAACCTTTATTTAACCAGGTGAGTCAATTGAGAACCAGTTCTCATTTACAATGATTTTTTGTTCTTGTTGATCATGATGTGTGTTAGCCCAGAATGACCACTGGAAACCACTGCCTTAAACTGATCCGTGCAGGACTGGTCACACGTCTTCATATGTGTTCAGAATTTAACTTTGTAACGCAGCTTACAGTGACACTTCTGTGTGTGTGTGTGTGAATGTAAGGAACAGTGTATAGTGAGCGGCTGAGTGTGTTTGTGCACCTGGAGCGCAGTGGTCTTGTCCTGGAGCTGCTGCTGCAGTCGGCTGCTGTGTGTGTCGGATCTCTCTCGGAGCGAGGACAGGCTGGCCTGCAGTCTCTGAACATCCTCCACCAGCTGCAGCATCTCACGCTCCTTCGCACTGAGCTCCGCCTCCAGACTGGAGCGCGGCACCAGCTCCGCACACTCGTCCTGCTGAACACACACACACACACACACACAATGAATGAGGTGAACGTGACCAACACTGACTTAATATTTTCTTTCCGTAGTATTTCTAACTTGAATACTACTGTTAGTGTAAATAAACCGATTATTTGTTCTACTGTAATTAATAGTCCTATTGTTTATAATTATCTTGTTTGTTCTTATTTTTGACCGACTGTCTTCAATAAGCTTGAGAACCTTTTACTTGTATTAGTTGGGCGAGTATGAGTTCAGGGTTAATGCACATTTTTTAAAGTAAAATGTAAGGCTTTTAAAAACCTTTTTAAGAAATAAAAATTAATACTGTACATTAGGAGTGTGCAACATTGAAAAATATATTTAAAAAATCTTGTTATTTTCAAAGTTTTGTTAATAATAATAATTAGATGATATTTTGCTGAGTGTGTTTTTGCATTGATTTCCATTTTTACCTACATAAGGACATATTTTTCTAAACTTATTAGATGTATGCATCACCTTTTCTGTCAAATTCTAACATTCAAATTAAATTAATCTGGAATAATAACACAGTATAGGGCTGTTATTAACAATCAAATAAAATCATTATCAACAAAATCAATCTTCACAGTGCAGAGGTGACACAGAAGCGGCATCTGAAGTGGAATTAATATATTTACATTTACAAATACATAAATATTAATATGAGATGAGTTTTTAAATTCAATATTTAAAAATGAAATTATTTCTAATTTTAACCTTTTAATTAAAAGGTTCTTTAAATATGAAACTAAAACTGCCAATAGGTGACGGCAAGTCACTGCTTAAAGGGTTAGTTCACCCAAAAATGTTAATGATTTACTCACCCTCAAGCCATCCTAGGTGTAAATGACTTTCATCTTACAGTCAAACACGATGGGAGTTATATTAAAATATATCCTGGCTCTTCCAAGCTTTATAATGGCAGTGAATTGGGGGGCGAGATTTTAAAGCCAAAAAAGCACATCCATCCATCATAAAAGTAATCCATACGGCTCCAGGGGGGGTTAATAAAGGCCTTCAGAAGAGAAGTGATGGGTTTTTGTAAGAAAAATATTGGTGTTTTGTTTTTCTCTATCCTCCGGGCTTCTGCTTACATCATTACGTTATGCGTCGGGTCACTTTTATGCATGGATTATTTTTATGATGGATGGATGCACTTTTTTGGGCTTCAAAATCTCGCCCCCCATTCACTGCCATTATAAAGCTTTGACGCATCAGAATATTTTTTAAATATATCTCAGATTGCGTTAGACTGAAAGAAGATAGTCATATACACCTAGGATGGCTTGAGGGTGAGTAAATCATGGGATGATTTTTATTTTTGGGTGAACTATCCCTCTAATGTCAAGGAAGCATGTTGAGGAGTGGTGTATTCTGGTACCGTGTATGTCGTCGTGTCCATGCGCGTCGGCGCCTGTGCTGATCGGAGCTGCTCTCTCAGAGCTTCAGCTTCCCTCTCAGCAGCGTCTGCTCTCTGCAGGAAAACACCATCAGCTGAGTTAACAACTCCAACAGCTGCTCTCAGAGATGAATGTATGAATCATCCTTAATACACGTATCACCAGAACGAGGAAAAACATGCATGTCTGTCACAACAGCTGTACCTGATTGGCTCGCTCCAGATCCGTCATCACCATGTCAATCTCATCAGCCCTGGGAGACAAACACAACCAGCGTTACCTCTCTATTGAAACATGTGCAGATGTGCTTTAACACGTGTTTTAATTTAGCACATGCTCTAAAAACATCTGCTTATATATGACGAGGATCTCTATTCCTCTGTGAACAGTGTCTCTGAACAGCTGATCTTCACACAGGACAGGAAACAACATTAACAGAGCTGACAGACTATGTTTAGAATAAATAAACTGGAGATTTGCATGTCACTGAGTAATAAATGAGTATGAATTATGATTTAACACACACTTACTTTGCAGTCGACTCTTCGTCATATTTGGCCTTCAGATCAAAAAGCTCCGTCTGAGTTCGTTCAAGTGCTGAAGAGACACACAACAACATCATATAATGATCTATGTAATATATAATATTAATAGTTTCACCAGCGCGCTCACACACAGAGACACTGAGTGACTGCAGTACCTGTCTGCAGGCTTTGGGCTTTGAGTTCAGCTTCCTGTAGTTTAGACACCAGAGACTCATGTGACTCCTGGAACTTCCTGTTAGAACACAACCAGAGTTTAGGCAGGTACATTTTTTTATTCGATATGAAGACATAAACTACGATGGAAACACATTTACTGAATAAATTCCTCGATGTGCAACAATAAACTTTGCCTCAGCAGAGGCTGTGATTGGATAACTGGACTAACCAGCGGACCAATCGCATCACTGCATCTCAAATGTTGGTTTGGTGGTTCGGAAACGCCTGAATCAAAGTCTGTCATCAGAATGATTTGGTTTAATTCCTCCAGAAGCGTCTCACACGATTGTGTTCCCAAACACCAGCATCCGAACGCAAGAGAACATGACAGCGTTTATTGTGTTTCGTCTGACGCTCTGAGACAAACTCACTTATAATGGAGGAATAAAGAGACACTACTGATATTTTGCACCAATTTCCCAGGAAGTGACGATTTTGTTCTCTTGAACACATGGGATGGAAACGCTGCTTTATTCAGTGTTTTATGTCATATTTTGTTAAATTCACAACTTTATATGGAAACGCAGCTAATGAGAGGAGGTTTTTACTGGGTTTGATCAGAACTAGAGTTAAATATTTAAATAAAGACTTTAATAAGTAGTTCATGATGTGGACACAAACTGCTGAGTGGCAGAGCAGAAATAACAGATCATTTAATGGCTGTTGTTGGAGTGTGTGACTGCTCTGATGACAGTAAAGCGATGTGTGAAGTACAGACCGCCTCGCACTCGATCAGATGGAGCATGATGGGAACTGACCTCTCTTTCTCTGTGAAGTCTTTATGAATCTGTTGCTGTTTCTCCAGGGCCAGATTCTCCGCCTGGTTCCTCACGCTCTGCTCATATTCTCTGATCTTCTCCTTCAGTGTTTTAATTGTGACCTCTGCAAACACACAGCAAATATTAACCGCACTATTCAAGCTCTCAGGACACACACACACACACACACACCTCTGATCCTGTCTGATTCTCAGCCAGACCAGGTGCAGCCCGTTGTGAACCATCGTCCTGTTTCCACACACTTGTTTGACTCTGGCGTGATGTTCATGTGACTACGTAACCAGTCCAAAAAGAAAACGCAGTTCAAACACTGTTTGTGTAGACAGTACTGTCACTTCTGTGTTTACAGTACAGGAAGTGATGTTTGTGTCCCGCAGCCCTCATACACTGCAGTTCAACAGTGACCGACACACAGGTTAACATATTTAGACAGTAATGATAGCGCCGTTACTTGGGATGTTCTGAAACAACTATTTCCAGAATGAGTGTGATACCGATACCTTCATTTCTGGTACTTGCCAATACCGATACATGTATTTTCATTACATTTTTACATCTTATATATATATTTTAATTTTGGGTAGAGAAACCAAAAGAGTATGAATTATATTAGTTGGCTTAATTTGTTTAGTAAATGTTTACTTTAGATATTTTTATTCTTAAAAGTCACCATAAAATCAAAATGGACAATTCTTGAATTTGTCATGGAATATTGCAGTTTATTCTAAATGATTTATTGGTTTTAAATTCATGTTCCTCGTAATCTTGAATCAGAATATCTTCTCCTCCCTCTTGCAGCATCTCTTCTCTTCTCTGATGATGAGGGCGGGGCAACCTGTCACTCACATGAGATCCACCAATAGCAAACCACAACCATCCAATCAATTCCCAACAGACAAAATCAAGCTCCGCCCTACATTTGTTCTTGTTCCAGAAGTCGTTTCACTCAGATATACGCCACAATAGGGAAGAAAAGACCAGCACAATTTCCATTTCATGACGAGTTTAAAATTTCTGGGCATTTGCGGTGAACTGTTAGCTGATCATTCTGTACTCGCTGTACATCGACACAAACTTTTAATGCTGTATTTATATTTGAATGCAGTTATCACACTTGCCTAATTTGCCAATAAAGCAGTTTTATTGATTGCAATAAGGACGAAGATAACTGAAACGTTGGAATAAGAAACGCTGTGTCTGTAATTAGACACGCACACGCAACATTTTTCCAGCACTTCAAATGTTACTTTAATGAGATGACCACAAACATTATTTGTTCATCCTTCTGAGATTGTTCCCATTTGTAAAACTGAATGTTTCAAGATATAGAAATAGAAATATAAAAAATAAAAAAGATATTAATTAACACTATAACCATCAGATGGCGGCAGATGACCATTTATTGACTCATATATTAGATGTTTCCTGTAATAGTTTTTCACTTTTGAATAAATATTAAACATTATAAAATCACTAGGTTTAAAAATACATTTTGTCAATTTGAAGTGTGAAGTACTCACAAAATCTCATGAAAAACAATAACTTTTCTTGTGAATGAAAGCGAGCACCTCACTCTGTGTCTCACCTTGGTTCTTGACCTCAGCAAACTCTTTGTTGTATTCCTCGAGCGTCTCGCGCAGCTTCTGGTTCTCCGTGTCTATGTCATGCATCCTCTGAACCTTCTGATGCAGCTGCTGCGACAGCTCCAACACCGGCACCGGATCTACACACGTGACAGAGACAATACAAGGGTTTGTGTTGAATTACATGCCAGATGTATTTATCATCTGCATCATATTACAATACAATATAAACAGCATACACACAGTCATAATCATCAACAGCAGATCAAAATCAACTGCTCCGCATAAACATATGATATTCACTGATTCTGAATATCTTTATTATTACTACCAGCTATTAATGCAATATGAAGAAAAATATTTAAGGATTTTGATGTTTTAATCAGACGTACCCGGCACATCAATCAGCCGTTTGTAGACGTTCAGAAAGGCCGTCTCCGACTCTTTACTCCTCTTACTCAACGCATCGATCTAAAAGAAACAAAGACGAGAAAATATCATCCACACAGACTGACAGCACCCGAGTGCACCTCACACACACTCATACAGGCTTGTTTTATGGTTCAGAAGCGTGACATTTCACAGACGAGATCCAGACGCTCACCTCGGCCTGGAAGCTCTTCAGCAGCGGAGACACCAGCTTCCTCAGATCCTGCATCAGATACACATGAAGAACACAAAGACTGAGAGTCAGTCAGGAAGAAGAAGTACCAAACACTTCAATAAGAAGCACACACAAACACAAAACCCTCATGTTTGCTTTTACACCCCACAGCCCAAATGTCCATCTTCCTGCCAGTCATTTGAGTATGTTGCAAAACCTTTTACAGTGCTTGAGTATTGTTGTCTTTTACTTCACATGATAACTCATACTCAGAAAGTAGAACTGAAATGACATTCATTATTCAAGATACCATATTGTGCAGCGTTTACCTCAGGAAGTTGACCGAGTGGATCTCTGAGCACACTGATCCGTGTATATTAAATGAGGCAAGGGTGTAGAGTTACGTTCAAGCTATTTTAAAGCATGAAGACATTTTTTTCACAGGAAAAAACATTTAAATGTGTCATTGTGGTAGGGATGTAACAATGCATCTGGAATCGGCTGAAAATCGGTTAAAATATGTGACGATTAAAGTCGGTTGAGATGCTAAATGAGTCGCGATACATTTGGGGGTGGAGTTTATATGAATGTACAGCTGAGGGGAACCGACTGTGTTCAGAAAGGTTTAGATGGTATTTTCTTCTTATCTTAGTTCCGTATAATGCATTTTAAAGTAGTTTTATAAGCGCACAGTGCTGCTTTGTTTACAGCGGTAACCACGGAAGCACTGTATTGCCGCTGTTCCATAAGCGCCACCTGCTGTCAAGACAGTGAATCTGCATTCTCATGCAGCCCTCTGCTGTTATGAAGTTTTATGTTAAATAATTTCACAAAGTCTGAACATTTTTCTTCTTCAAATGTTAAAAAGTATACAATCTCTATAAAGATATTTCAATTTCACAAAGAAATATGTTGAATTTTGTCTGAGAAATAATAAAAAGACACTTTCTCATTTAAATCTTATTGAGTTGAGTGAATCGTTACATCCCTACATTTTGGTGATCAAAGATGAGTTTTAAGGGATAAAATGATTGAATACAAGAGGTCTTTGAGTGACTATATTCTGATTATAAACTAAGTGCTTGATCAGCGGATTGCACTGATCCTATTAGTTGACTAAACGGTGAATGGAAAGGTTTGTGAATAATCCTTTCATTTAGTCTCTGCCAGCATCATGGCCTAATGAAAGAGGGCTCGCGACATCTGATGCAAACCTCTGGCGTATTCTTCTTGAACTCGCGGCTCTGCTCGATGAGTTTCTTCCTGGACTGCTCGCTGTCGTCCTGTCGGCTGGCCAGGAGTGTGGCGGTGCCGTCCAGCTCTCTCTGAAACACACACAGACCCAGTCAACACATCGCTTCACAATCACATCAGCTGATGCCACTGCTCTCAGATTTACTGCATTTCACTGTTTTTATTCATTCTGAGGAACACTGAATCTGTTTATGTGCAAGTGAGATGAGTAAATCATGCTCACATTAAAGGGTTAGTTCACCCAAAAATTAAAAATTCTGTCATTAATTACTCACCCTCATGTCGTTCCACACCTGTAAGACCTTCATTCATCTTCAGAACACAAATGAAGATATTTTTGATTAAATCAAATAGCTCAGTGAGGCCTGCATAGTAGGGCTGCACGTTATCGCACGATACGAAAAATAACATTGAACTTGAACGCGATTATCACTTAAACGCAATTCTTAGTGCGATTTTTTTATGCGCGGCTTGTCAATGAAGTACGGCTCCAAATGCTAATCCATCTGAAAGCACTGCGAGTTTGAGTCGCTTATAATGTACATTTGAAAAAGCAACACCTGTCAAACTTCTTTTCAGACACAAGAAGCATTTATTACCATCTTGTCCAACAAAAGACAACATTTAATAACATGTTTTTACTCCAAACTCACTTCATAACGACAGTTGAGCATCCTTCTGTGAGATGATGTGGCTTCTTACACAGAATAAGGCAGTCGTGTGTTTATTAGTCATGTTTAATTAATCAAAGCATTTCAATCTTCTGTGTATTCAGCTACAGCGATATGATGCGTGTTATCTTCTTCTGCTGCAGGGCATATTTGGAGTTTCTGCGCAAGAGCGCCCTCTGGCTTTCAGATGGAGAAGCATTTACTAATGATCACAGAGCCGTACAGCTCTGACAAGCTGCGCATTAAATAATCGCAGCCTTTGCCATATCACGTGTGATTTTATCGCGATAAATCGTGCAGCCCTACTGCATAGCCAGCAATGACATTTCCTCTCTCAAGATCCATTAATGTACTAAAAACATATCTAAATCAGTTCATGTGAGTACAGTGGTTCAATATTCATATTATAAAGCGACGAGAATATTTTTGGTGCGCCAAAAAAACTAAATAACGACTTACATAGTGATGGCCGATTTCAAAACACTGCTTCAGGAAGCTTCGGAGCACAAATGAATCAGTGTGTCGAATCATGATTCAGATCGCGTGTCAAACTGCTGAAATCACGTGACTTTGGCGCTCCGAACAGCTGATTCAACACGCTTTTAGGAAATGTCATTGCTCCCTATGGAGGCCTCACGGAGCCATCGGATTTCATCAAAAATATCTTAATTTGTGTTCTGAAGATGAACGAAGGTCTTACGGGTGTAGAACGGCATGAGGGTGAGGAATTAATTACAGAAATTTTAATTTTTGGGTGAACTAACCCTTTAAGTCTAGAACTACAATAACATCATGTTCACACACAGCTGTCAGTCAATAAATGGGAAACAAAGTAACTTGTGTTGCTTATTTGAAAAAGTAACTCAGATTTGAGTTGTAAATGTAAAAGTAATGAGTTACTTTACTAGTTACTTGAAAAAGTAACTTCTGGTAACTCACGTTACTTGTAGTGCGTTACCTCAACACTGCATACAGCTTCAAAACACACAACTGCCTGTGATTTTCATACCATATCCATATATAATCCAATCACAATTTGAATAAAAGGTTCTTTAATCATTCTAAGAGGACAAACTACGTACACACATCAAAGTTTTAGGAGTGAAACTGCATTTAAATATGACTAAATTATAGTTAGTCTCTGACAGACTGACTTTCAGCTCAGAAGAACTATTGGTTATTAATCTGGTAAATACTGAGATCTGACAGCTTTAAATCAGATGACTCGTACTGCAAAAAACAATGTCCAGCATTAAAGGAAGGTTGATGTTTGTTTATGTTTCTGTGAGTGACACTTTTGAGGATGTTTACACCCAAACCAATGATCAGTGACCAGTGACCGATCAGTCGGTCCAGCAGCCGGACACACACGAACACATGAACACACATGAACACATGAACATATGAACATGTCACAGATCCACTGACCTGCAGCTGCTGCAAGTCGAAGCGCCTCCAGTACTGACACATCGACGCCGCGGTGCTCGCCGCCATCTTCCGCTCTCACAACAACAACACGACACGACAGCAGCGGCGGTTTCTCCCGGACACGCGCGGCTCGTGCGCGGCTCAGCGGATCCGCTTCCCCAAAGTCATATTCAAATCTCACAGCGTTTGTGTGTCTATAAAATCATGTACACACATTGAAATCAAACACATCAAAGGAGCGGTGCCAGAGAGGCAAATGAAACCACCTCAATTAAATGACTGAAAGGAACCATCAATTAATCATTTCAAACACTGTGATTGGCTCATCCCGGTCAGCGCTGAGAAAAGTAACATTCATCACGTCACACTAACGGCGACAGTTTAATAGACACTAAATTTAAATAACACACTGAAGCGATATAGAAATGATCATTTATCTGTTTTGTAAATGACAAATTATTATGACACATTTCATGCTAAAACTTATATGGTCAGCTGATGAACGAACCTATTATGGTAAAGGATCAGCTCATTAATATTAACTAATATACGTAACTCTCCGGGCCAGTCATGACAGCGTACATTCATTAATATTCATGAGGAAAGCCGTCGCCATAGTAGAAAGCGTTATTTCGCTAAAGTTAGTACACGTGTCATTCACTTCCGCTGCCTTGTGTTCGCTTCCCATGTGCAGACAGACATGGACGACAAGATTCATTTAGATTTGGAGGATTTCTCCTCGGAGCCGTTTCTGGAGAGCTTCATTAAGCAGATCCAGAAGGAAGAGGCGGTTTTCCTCATCGGGATATTTGTGGCTTTATTGCTCGTGATTCTCACTGTCGGTAAGAAGCAGCAGCTTTATATGGCCTCAGTGAGGACTGAAACATTATTATTATTATTAGTAGTAGTAGGAATAGTATTACTAGTATTTATTCTTTTTGCACAAGCACTTTAGATGTTTCACAAAATTATTGGATTTCAGATGATCCTGTGGAAGGTGATGTTATATTAGTGATGATAATGATAATGATGATGCTGTCAGTGCTGATGATGCTTTTTTTAAATTAAAGGTGCAGTAAGCGATTACTGAGAAACGCTGTTGATAAACAAAACACGCCCCCCACCCAAAAAGACCACACCCCTGTCTCGATAGCTCCGCCCCAATTTCACAGACTGCGTTCCACTCCAAGGCTGCATCCTAGGTAGCTGTCTTGCTGCCTCGCTGCCCTATCAGGCAATGACTTGTAATGCTGCGTTCACACCGAACGCGTCTGGGGCGTCTGATTTACATGTTAAGTCAATGTAAATGTCTAGTCGTCCTGTGGCGCGAATCAAGCGTCTAGCGCAGCACGAATCGGCCGTTGACGCGCGAATCGAGCGTCTGATGCCCTAGATGTTTTAACTTTGGCGAATATTCGCGGCGCGTTAACCAATCAGGGACTCTGCTTTGGTAGTAACGTGTTTATTATGTGATCAGCGGTGGAGACCAGAACAAAGATAATAGTCGCTGTGTGTGGCCACCCTGAGCTCTATGATGTGTCGTCATATTTTTATCGAGACANAGAAATTATCATTTATCTGTTTTGTAAAAGACAAATTATTATGACACATTTCATGCTAAAACTTATATGGTCATCTGATGAACGAACCTATTATGGTAAAGGATCAGCTCATTAATATTAACTAATATACGTAACGGCTCTGAGTCATGACAGCGTATTTCATTAATATTCATGAGGAAAGCCGTCGCCATAGTAGAAAGCGTTATTTCGCTAAAGTTAGTACACGTGTCATTCACTTCCGCTGCCTTGTGTTCGCTTCCCATGTGCAGACAGACATGGACGACAAGATTCATTTAGATTTGGAGGATTTCTCCTCGGAGCCGTTTCTGGACAGCTTCATTAAGCAGATCCAGAAGGAAGAGGCGGTTTTCCTCATCGGGATATTTGTGGCTTTACTGCTCGTGATTCTCACTGTCGGTAAGAAGCAGCAGCTTTATATGGCCTCAGTGAGGACTGAAACATTATTATTATTAGTAGTAGTAGTAGGAATAGTATTACTAGTAATTATTCTTTTTGCACAAGCACTTTAGATGTTTCACAAAATTATTGGATTTCAGATGATCCTGTGGAAGGTGATGTTATATTAGTGATGATAATGATGATGCTGTCAGTGCTGATGATGCTTTTTTTAAATTAAAGGTGCAGTAAGCGATTACTGAGAAACGCTGTTGATAAACAAAACACGCCCCCCACCCAAAAAGACCACACCCCTGTCTCGATAGCTCCGCCCCAATTTCACAGACTGCGTTCCACTCCAAGGCTGCATCCTAGGTAGCTGTCTTGCTGCCTCGCTGCCCTATCAGGCAATGACTTGTAATGCTGCGTTCACACCGAACGCGTCTGGGGCGTCTGATTTACATGTTAAGTCAATGTAAATGTCTAGTCGTCCTGTGGCGCGAATCAAGCGTCTAGCGCAGCACGAATCGGCCGTTGACGCGCGAATCGAGCGTCTGATGCCCTAGATGTTTTAACTTTGGCGAATATTCGCGGCGCGTTAACCAATCAGGGACTCTGCTTTGGTAGTAACGTGTTTATTATGTGATCAGCGGTGGAGACCAGAACAAAGATAATAGTCGCTGTGTGTGGCCACCCTGAGCGCTATGATGTGTCGTCATATTTTTATCGAGACAGGAATAAAAAGGACCTTGCCTGGAAGAGGATAAGCGAGGGAATCGGACAATCTGGTAAATTGTAAAACGCTTTGCATGATTTTAGCCGTTGATACTAGCCCGCCTGCTAGCTAGCAAAAGCCGGCCGGCATAACCGAGCTAAATTGCAGCTACTAGTTTCCAGCTGACGAGATGATGTGTTTATTCAGAGGATCTGTGCAGAAAGAGATGGAAGCCCCTCCCATGATGCAAATTCGTGTCTGAAAACACTTCTAGACGCGCGAATAGAGCGAATTTGACGCGCAAACGAACTAGTCGCATCTGACGCGCGATGCGCGTTCGGTGTGAATGCAGCATAAGGCAGTGTTTGTGCATGAAGGCACCTCATGAAACTGATTTCGGACAGACTTCTGTGGCAGCGTAAGAGTTTAATGATCTACCGCAAAATAGCGCGAGCTTTGGTGAGAACTAAACAAATATTCAATTTCTACAGTAGTAATTTCTAGCTAGAAATGACATCAAAAGTGGACAATGTTGGTCAAAAATGTACATTTACTCACAAACTGGCCAGCAAACGCAACTTTCGGATGCCATCTTTATTTTTCTAGCTCAACTGTCACAGAATGGAAAGCTCAGGATTGTGGGATATCAAAGGCAGCGAAGGATGCATCTATGCTTGCTTCAAAAATCAATCTGAGGAAGGTATCTCATGAGACAGGAAGTGAAGCTAACTTTGGATTCGGACGTGCCTTGATGCCTTCCTGCCTTGGAATGTGTCCTCCGAAGGCAGCATTCTCCAGTTTTTGGACGCAGCGCAAATTGTAATGCCCTTCACTCACTAACTTCCCTCCATCTCGTGGACTGGGATGCGCGTCATTGCTTACGTTGCATGAGTGCCCACTACTGGCAGAACTCGTGCATAAGGTTTAAATGTAACGCACTAAGCCATAAGATCCCTTGGAATTCACTATGGAGCTGATTTATTATTTAAACCCCCTTTTTACTTATGAATTTGTTTAATTCACCATTCTATATGCATATAAGATGTTAGAGAAAATGTATAAAATCCTATAGGTGTATGAGCGGTTGGAGAAAAATAAAATTACACAATCGAATAAAATATCAATAGTTTAAACATTGACTGTGAACATAAGTATTATGCGATTGAATCTCAACGTAATATATTATACACTATTATGCAATTAATTCTCAAAATATTTAATATATCATACACTTAAGCGCGATCTGCTGTGATGTCACAATCAAGTTGAATTGTGGGATATAGAGCTGCTTGAAGTGTAGACTCACTCTCTTGGTCAAAATCGAGGGGATGAGGGTCTGTTTACGAAGTGGAAGGCACTTCAAAATGGCGGCAGGGATTCCCAGAGGGGAAGTGCTTAGGGAAGTTTGCGAGTGCTTGTCTAAAAGTGCAGTGGAGTGCAGACATCAGCTATCAAACACATGGCGTTGGCGCTGTCTCAATTCGGACAAAATTTGTTACCGGCATGCACTGCTTCAAGTCAGCCGCCGATCGGTCTGCGCAGCGCTGCATCGAGTCGAACAAGCCTATAAACGCTATGCAACACGTGGCGCCACCCCCTCCTGAGTGGACACGCCCCTTACTGCTGATTGGCTCCAAGTTTGTTTTGTTGCTCAGCGTTTCTCAGAAATCACTTACTGCACCTTTAAGTGCCAGTCACTTTACAAACAATGAACATCACTAGTAATTTCCAACATGTAGTATAAAAACAAATATAGACTTCCAGAGCTGATGATGCTGTCAGTAAGCAGGTAAGAGTGGATGACGCAGGCGTTGATGCTGATGTATTCCTCTCTATGAAGGTATAAAAACCAACAAGTTGTTTTAGTGGCTTGGTTTCAAAAGAGTTAGTTTTTAGTCCTCTGGTACCTGATGACACGGTTCAGAAAACTTCACATCCACAATCCAGGCAGCTTCCATGTTATTGCTTTCCTCTGACATTTCAGTTTTCTTTGGGAATTTTTGGGGCTCCAGTAAGGCGAGGAATGCCGTGCTGCTGCTGGGACTGTGTGACTCCGGGAAAACTCTCCTGTTCACTCGAGTGAGTAACACCGACTCCGTTTTCAGCAAAGCATCATATACATTCTTACTCTTCCACAACACAAACATCAGTGTTTCTCCAGTTGTTACTAGGGAAGTTTGTCAGAACGCAGATGTCCATCACGGAGAGCAGCGCCACATACAAGAGCAAGAGTGACCGAGTAAGTTAAGATGTAATGCATCACTCTGTGCATTTCATGTCATTAAATGGGCACTAAAGCTGGAATCAATGGGTTAACAGTGTTTTTGATATTGCAGGGCAGCAGTTGGACTCTTATCGATGTTCCTGGTCATGAAAGTTTAAGAGTTCAGATTGTGGAGAAGTACAAAGCCGTGGCTCGGTGAGTGATGAAGATGAAGATGAGCGTGTTAAAGGGATAGTTCACCCATAAATGAAAATTATCCCATGATTTACTCACCCTCAAGCCATCATAGGTGTATATGACTATCTTCTTTATATTAGTTATATTCAAAATATCCTGATTCTCCCAAGCTTTATAATAGTAGTGAATGGGGGTTGAGATTTTGAAGCCCCAAAAAGCAGATCCATCAATCATAAAAATAATCCATATGGCTCCAGAGGGTTAATAAAGGCCTTCTGAAGCAAGGTTTTGTAAGACAAATATCCATATTTATTACTTTATAAACTATAATAACTGGCTTCCGGCAGATGAAATCGATCAAAAGAGTAAATTCTGACGTGATGTTTGAGGATACTATCCCTTTAAGGCCTGTTCACACCCAAATAAACTTTTGAAGCAATGCGGGAACATTCACATGATGACAGTCCAGCTTTATCTTTTTGGAAAACAGTCAGCGTTTGGTCACGTTTCTGTTCGTCTCTCTTGTAAGATGATGGACGAGAGACTGCGGATGTCTTCACACCCTCCCTGTTCCCGGCACTTCACGTAAGGGATAATCCATGTTCATGTTGTGTTGCAGAGCCGTAGTGTTTGTGGTGGACAGCAGCGTCTTCCAGAAGGACGTCAGAGATGTGGCCGAGTTTCTCTACTCCATCTTCACAGACAGCATCGTGGCTAAAAACGCCCCAGCACTCGTGATCGCCTGCAACAAACAAGGTGATTGGTGAATTCAGCATTCGACAGTAAATCCCATCCAAGATGCTTTAACATGCAGTGTATCCCGGCTTATGCAATAAACACACCAAAGAGAAAACACAGAACAAAGCTCTGATGTTAGAAAGACACGGGCTTGTTTCATATCTTCAGATGGTGATTCTGATCGCTGAACACCACTAATGATTAAAGAACAAAATATTTTCTTTAATAAATATTAACATGATCCATTAAAATGCATTTTAGTTTTCAAAAATATATGAATACTAGATTTCAGATGTCTGGAGTACGTTTGTTTATCTCTTTCTGTTTTGTTTTTTTCTGCAGATGTCTCTATGGCAAAATCAGGCAAATTAATTCAGCAGCAGTTGGAGAAGGAGTTGTGAGTATAATAGTGTTAAATGTTAGGGTGCTTAAAGGCATAGTTAACCCAAAAATCCCATGATTTACTCATACTCAAGCCATCCTAGGTGTATATGACTTTCTTCTTTCAGGCAAACACAGCAAGAGTTTTATTTAAGATATTCTGGCTCTTCATAATGGCAGTGAATGGGGCTCAAGATTTCGCTGTGAAACAGTAGATGTCAGATGTGTTTCTGTTCATGTCCTGATTGTCTGTTCTCCACAGGAACACTCTGAGATTGACGCGATCCGCGGCGCTCTCCGCTCAGGACGGGCCCGTCGGGGGCTCGGTGTATCTGGGTAAGAGAGGCAAAGACTTCGAGTTCTCCCAGCTGCCCTGTCGCGTGGAGTTCATCGAGTGCAGTGCCCGAGGAAGCAAAGCAGAAGATGGAGACGCTGACATCGACGCTCTGGAGAAGAGCCTGGCCAGACTCTGAAGATCTCAAACTGGATTATCATGAACTTGTGATGTGGAGCAGACTTTTGTCCATTATTGTTGTACCAATGCAGCGGCGTACATCATGTCCAAACAGATACAGCACACTGTGTTTGAGCAGAATCAATGTTTAATGCATGATTTATGCTTTTCCTTGTCCTAGTGTTTTCAGTTTTCCCTCCAGGGCTCTTCTAGAACCGGTTTTTACTTTTTATTCAGCTGAGTTGTGTTTTGATTTGCTAGAGGCAAGTGAGGCTGTGAATGATATTAAAGATGGCTTATGACTATTTGTTTTCATGCTGCTTTTCTAAAGGGTTCAGTTTAACAAGTGGCTAAACAGTTCCCATATCCGTTCCCTACTGATGAGGCTCCAGTAAAGCCCTGGGTGTACTTCGTTTTTTTACGTGTACGCAAATGTATGTGCACAGTCGAACACACAGATACGTCATGGAAAGTATATTTCATTTGACTCGTACGCGTACACAGGCGTTTTTTTTTTAAAAACCACACGTTACTGCCCATATAAACATCTTTGTATTCTTTCATGCTAGAGTTGTACAGATTAGGGTACTTTCTAACCTCTCGTCTATGTAGGCACATGAAAAAGGTCAATGAACAACATAAATGAATTGTGTGGCACAAACTCTTCATTCAACAGAATCTCTGGAGATGATTACCGCTGTAATTTTGGCCAAATTAAAGATACATTGTGTAAGAATCAGTATGTGGTGCATGCAGAATTGAACAGGTCACAGAAACCTTTTAAAAACGTTTGTCCTCCGATTAAAGAAAACTCAGTTTAGTGTTATTAAACACATTTAAAGGTGAATCTAGTTTTAAGGGAAAGGGAATCTAATGTGCATTCTAAAATCAAAAGAATATGGATAATAATGAATTTAGAATACATAATATTGACTCATCACTTTACTTAAACAGGTTGAAATGTAATGTTTATCTTTTTTTTTGTTTTGTTTCGAGAATGTTGCCTTATAGACATTGAAAAAACATGTTGCTACCTAAACATGTAGTTGTTTTCTAATATTAGAATTCTGCTTTTTAAAGAAGAATGTAAAGAGTATTAATGAGTTGACCTCCTTCTCAACCTGTTGCATCACATGAGGTTATGATGCAGCATGATTCTGAAAATTGTATTTATTAAACAGAGATGCAATTCTCCCACGATTCTGAATACACAAACACAATTCCATAATTTACTAGAGGCTCTGACAAAATTTTAGTTGCTGCAGTCAATTAAAAAATATTTAATTCAAATTATTTTATTTTTCAATGACTCAGTCATGAAGACCACTTGTTTCATTACTGGATGAATCAGTAATTTTGAGCAAATCTCTTGAATGAATTATTTAATTTCAAGTACATTTTTTTATCAGTCACTTGTCGCCACCTAGTGGCATAATGATGTAATGGATTCAGTCTTTATTTGAAGAGAAGTTTTTTTCAAAAGGTGATTTACTCTATTTTGATCACTACCATCAGTGTTTATATCCGAACTATACACTTTTATCCCAGTACTTCTTTTATCATTTGAATTATTGTAATAGAAAAAATGATAGTCAACTGTTGAAAAGACTGTTTCATACCTAAACATGGCAACTGCTCACTGTGGTTCAGCGCCATCTGAATGATCTTTGAATATCAGCTGCTTTGTTAAAGAAACGTACATTAAAGCTGAAATCCAACCTGAATGATGACAACACAGAATAAAATACTATCACTAGTGATCATCAGATCCTTTTTACAGTTAATTTTACACACTTTGTGTTTAAATCTTCCACTTTTTTCACAAAACCTTTGCTCTCTAGAAACCCAGTCAGTTTGGGTTAAAATTCTTTAAAAGGCTTATAAACACTGAATTAATACCAACATATGATATTAAATTGAGGACATGCATCAGAAAAATTGGGAATTTTGGACAATAAATATGTGTCATAGTTCACATCACTCCCGGACTCCATCTCCCATCATCCTCCCTGGTTCACACCTGCACTCACTTCCTCATTACCCTCCTGCTGTTCACGGATTCCCTGCACCTGTACTACATCATCAACACTCCCTTTAAATGGACTCACTTCCCTGCACTCCCTTGTCTGTTCTTATGTTTGTTGTATGGTTTAGTTGTTCTGTTCTCTTGTTAAATAAACCTATTATTGTTGATGTCCGATTCTGCATCCTCTCTGCTGCAACTAACTGTAACAATATGAATATAACAGCTTGATTTTTCAGTGTTGTCTAATGTCCGTTAAAGCAAAAGTGTCCAAAAGTGGGAATTATGGGATAATGGACACAGCAATGCATCATGTGTTATAAGATCATTATGTTTGAAGCGTGATCCAATAAAATGTACAATATATTCAATAGTGATATATTATTACTATCACTCCACTATATTGTTCGCTGCAAATATGATGATCTTAAAGGATTAGTCCACTTTTAAATAATCTTTTCCTCATAATTTACTCACCCCCATGTCATCCAAGATGTTCATGTCTTTCTTTCTTCAGTGGAAAAGAAATGAAGGTTTTTGAGGAAAACATTCCATGATTTTTCTCCATATAGTGGACTTCACTGGGGTTCAACGGGTTGAAGGTCCAAATGTCAGTTTCAGTGCAGCTTCAAAGAGCTCTACATGATCCCAGACGAGGAATAAGAGTCTAATCTAGAGAAACCATTGGACATTTTCTTAAAAAATACAACTGTATGTGCTTTATAAACACAAAATCTCGCCTTGAATGTACTTCCCGTTTCCGCATTCTTCAAAACGCTTACGCTGAATATCCTACGCCTTCCCTATTCTACTAACGGAAAAAAAACTAAACTGGCACCACGTAAGTGGAATAGGGAAGGTGTAGAACATTCAGCGTAAGCGTTTTGAAGAATGCGGAAACGGGAAGTACATTCAAGGTGAAATCCTGGAATGTTTTCATCAAAAACCCTCATTTCTTTTCCACTGAAGAAAGAAAGTCATGAACATCTTGGATGACATGGAAGTGAGTAAATTATCAGGAAAAGTTTATTTAAAAGTTGACTAATCCTTTAAATGTATTAATTATTAATTTACTATTAATGTGTAAAGTTGCATAAAATGGAAATAATAAAGTAGGCTAACTACATTACCTCAGATGGTTGAATGGTTGGATTCCACAACTGGTAAAATGAAACGTATATAAGACAATACAACATTTACTGTAGGATTCATACAATTTACTGGAGACTTAATTTAAAGGTGCCCTAGAATTAAAAATTGAATTTATCTCGGCATAGTTGAATATCAAGAGTTCAGTACATGGAAATGACATACAGTGAGTCTCAAACTCCATTGTTTCCTCCTTCTTATGTAAATCTCATTTGTTTAAAAGACCTCCGAAGAACAGGCGAATCTCAACATAACACCGACTGTGACAGTCGGGATCATTAATATGTACGCCCCCAATATTTGCATATGCCAGCCCATGTTCAAGGCATTACACAAGCCAGTATTAACATCTGGATCTGTGCACAGCTGAAGCATCAGACTAGGTAAGCAAGCAAGAACAACAGCGAAAAATGGCAGATGGAGCAATAATAACTGACATGATCCATGATATCATGATATTTTTAGTGATATTTGTAAATTGTCTTTCTAAATGTTTCGTTAGCATGTTGCTAATGTACTGTTAAATGTGGTTAAAGTTACCATCGTTTCTTACTGTATTCACGGAGACAAGAGCCGTCGCTATTTTCATTCTTAAACACTTGCAGTCTGTATAATTCATAAACAACTTCATTCTTTATAAATCTCTCCAACAGTGTGTAATGTTAGCTTTAGCCACGGAGCACCATCAAACTCATTCAGAATCAAATGTAAACATCAAAATAAACACTGTACTCACACGATTAGACATGCTGCACGACGAACACTTTGTAAAGATCCATTTTCAAATTTAGGAGATAGTTCCTTTATCTAATCAATAATTACAGAATGAGATTAGCAGCATTAATAACTATTAACTAACTGACAAATAACTGATCTGGACCATTATTTTAAAGTGAAAAACATCTTTTTCACTTTAAAATAATGGTCCAGATCACTAGAAGTTCTTGAAGATTTTCTTTTTTTACTTAGAACATTGTCATAAAAAGTACCTAGTCATTCTTCAAAAACTACTAGTGATCTGGACCATTATTTTAAAGTGAACAAGATGTTTTTCTCTTTAAAATAATGGTCTAGATCACTAGTAGTTCCTGCATAGTGACTAGGTAACACTTGAGTAATGATGCATTTCATGATCACGCTGAGAGTAAAAAGAAAAGACAATTGCTCACATCTCAGACACATTAATGTTGTGATGAGTAATCAATTAATAATTCTTTATAAATTGTCATAGTTACCTATTAGTTCTTAATGATGCCAATCTCATTCTCTAATTATTGATTAGCTAATAAGGATCTTAGTCCTACATTTGATATTACTTACTGATCAGTTAAGCTTGTTTCTATATTAGTTAATAGTAGTAGCTTTTTTAGTAGTAACATTTATGACAGTTTTGCTGCATTGCTGCTGCCTCTTCAGTCTGACTGTGCCTTGTATTTTTTTTCCCCTCTAACCACTTCACCAGAAATTGAGACTGTGCATGGATTCTGCAGTCCATCAACATAATATTGCATTTTTTAAAAAATAATCTCTTTTTTGTATAATTACTAGGGCTGCACGATTTATCGCGATTATATGTGATTTGGCAAAGGCTGCAATTATTTCATGTGCGCTCTCGTACAGAAACTCCAAATATGCCCTGCCGCAGAAGAAGATAACACGTGTCATATCACTGTAGCTGAATAAACAGAAGATTGAAATGCTTTGATTGATTAAACATGACTAATAAACACACGACTGCTTTATTCTGTGTAAGAAGCACATCATCTCACAGAAGGACGCTCAACTGTCTTTATAAAGTGCGTTTGGAGTAAAAACATATTAAAAGTGCTCTATTTTCGCGCACTAATTTTGTACTTAATATACTACAAATTATTCGTTAGTACTTTTTAAGATAATCTTAAGAACATCTATGTGTACTCAACTGTGCTATTTTGAGACACCATGAAATATGAACTAAAATGTGCTTTTAATATCTCTGTATTTAAAAAATGTATTTAGTTACCACTTGTAGTACACTGTGGGTTCATAAGTGATAACTAAATATACCTCAGTGGGGTGAAACATGATGATGTTGATGATTTAAACCTCCTAGAAGATGCGATATGATATATATCTACAACCCGAATTTGTCTTAAGTTCTTTTTCTCACTCTATTATTTTACATTAGTGATTTAAATGTTATAATACAATAAAACATTTTAAATACAGCATATAAAGTATCATGTTGGACATGTCACAGTGTTTTTTGTCACTGGGCTCGAATGCTGTTTGCACCTCAGTTTTCTTCACAATATCTTTTGTGTTTCACAGAAGCAAGTCATACAGTTTTGAACAGTAACTGACAGAATTTACATTTTTGGGTGAGCTATCCCTTTACAAGTGATATCACTGATCATTATCACACCATCACATCACAAATACAATAATTCTTGCCAAATAAATCAATGGAAGTGAAACATTTGAGATTAAATGTATTTTATTACTGTACTTGTAGAGATTTCAGAGTGATACATGCAATAGGAATTATCACTCAACAGACAGCAATCAGACTACAGTTACTTACTGTGGTTATTATTCAGAAAGTCAGACAGATAAACTGCACAATTAACCTAGCAGAGTTTCAGAAAGCCATGTAATAACTAAGAAAAAATGTTTCCACCATGGAATAAAATAAAAAGTTATTTGCAACTTTTTATTCACAAATCTTTTATTATTATTATTATTTTATTTTTTGCAATTGTGAGCTTACATCTTGCAATTCTAAGAAAAAAATTAGGCTACCTTTTTAATACAGTGGTGGAAACAAGCTTATATAAGTAAGTAGTATACTGTATAGTATATAAGTGCATGCTGATATATATTTGTTAAAGATGCAGATAATGGTTTAGGTATTCGATAACAGATGCTTAAACTTTTAATAACTGATTCATTTGTTTGATCTGTGTATAATCTTTATACTCTTAACTTCTCTTTTTTTTCATCCATTTTTTCTCTTGATGTCCAACTTAGTGACTCGGGCAGTTAGATATTAATTCAGTCAGACTTTAGATAAATATGATTGTTATTTTTATTTCCCAGGCATGATATTTTTATTTCTTATGTATATGTTGAAATTATTTTATGATTATTTAAACTAATTTTCTATGTAAAGCACATATTTTTACCATTGTGTATGAAATGTGCTTTATAAATAAACTTGCCTTATATGTTTGCTAGATCAAAAAATGCTTTGCTGTTTTTTCCACTTAAAATTACTGTGAAGTGGCTTGATAAGCAGTTTTACTCAAAGCTTTTATTTATTTCTGACTGAAACAGGAAGTCAGAAGGACATATGGAAGAGCCTGTCCCTTTAAAAAAAAAAAAAAAAAAAA
>RJVU01026072.1:355872-403969 GCA_003731715.1 Anabarilius grahami
CAGTAGCATTTTGTTTACGTCACAAAAAATTGCATTTGACAGCTTGTGATAGCCTCATTTTATGAAACTCTTACTACAGAAATAAACAGTGATAATTTTTAGTAAAGGTGAAGATTTGTAGTTTGAAAAACTTAAGGCTGTCTAAGCATTTGTGATGTTTTATGTGCTTTAAAATGCAAAATTCTGTGTAGAATTTAAAAGGGTCAGATATGTTTTGTGCTCCACACTGACTTGCACATGTGATCCACTGTGTGCTGTAGTGTCCCGGGACCGGAGGACACTGTGTGAACGCTGTGTTTGTTCACGCGACACTGACACAAACCAACATTTCAGTCGTCCCAATGGAAAGCATATTTACTCTGTCTGAACTGTTCACTATCACTTCTATAGCGCACTGTTCCATCCACCATAGACAAAATTAAAATGGGAACAGGCAGGTAATGATCAATGATGCATCAAAATTCAATTCAAGTGTAAAGCAGCTCTAAAAATAAAACAATAAAATGTGTGAACAAGTGTCTGATTTCAGACGCTGCTTTAGAGACTATTTATGTAGGGGGCAACTGTTTATATTTTAGATCGTTCTGCCAATAAGTGGTTTAAAAGGGGGGTTCTTATTTGTTCTTATATGTCAGCTAATTATTAAAAGTGTTCCAAACTCTGAATAGCATCTTCTTTTCTGAACTTTCTCCATTCCTCTGGAATCTCACCTTGACCCTGGAATGTTTTATTATGATGTGTTTCCAGATCTTTCTGGAATCTGCACACAAACCACTTCCAGTAGGGCAGCCCAGAGAGGTCAGGGGTGATGCTCCACTTAGCAAAAACTCCTCCTGCTTTTCTGTAATCATTGCATGGAAACCACTCATCTGACACAAGAAAACGTTTACCACTTGTCACTAAAGATGTGCAAAAATCTGCACAGAGATTCTCCGTTTGATGGTATGTCCATCCTTTAATTCCATCCACTCTGTGGAAAGGAACTCTGTGATCTTCATCATGGTTTTCTATGGTGTTGCTGCAGGTGGCTCCACAGAATGGACACTGATCCCAACAGCACTTACAAAAGTGATCAATCAGAAGCTCATCTGGCCTGAAATTATTGTGCAGTTTTACTGCAAATGTCTTTGTTTTGAATCTACTGCTGATGTCAGACATTATAGCAGGAAGTTCTTGTCTCATCACATCTTCTAGGAGTTTCACATCAACATCATCATGTTTGACTCCACTGAGGTCTTTTTCAGAGAAGATCAGCTCATCTGAGAGCTGCTGTGTGAATCTCTTCAACCACAAACCAGCATCTCCTCTGTTCTCTTGAACATGTTCAGTAGATTCATGTGCTGCTTTCATGATCTTCTGCTGCAGGAGTTCAATATTCTCCTTTATCTTGGGTAAAACACTGTCACTGAACTTATCAGAGATGTACCGACTGACTTCATCTCTGATGAAACTCTTGAAATGATCTCTGGGAGTTTTAATGTAGTCCATGTATTTGTCAAAATCCTCCTCTTTTGCCAGTGTCTTCAGGATGTGTTTCTCCAGATTTGATCTGTTTCCATTCAGCGGTGGACAGTTTGATCTAATTTCATCTGCTAAACCTCTGGAAGTCTCCATGTAGACACTCTGCTCAATGGGCTCTTTCAGTTTCTGACAGATGATCTCCACATAAATAGCAGCTGATGTTGCTCCATGACAGTACTTCTGGAAAATACTATAGTACTCTTCTCTCTTCTTCTTAACATATATTTCAGGATCATTGGCTTCTCTGAACAGTCTGTGTTGGTCAGTAATAATCTTGTTTGATCTCTTACAGACAGAACGAACCAAATCCATGAAGAATTCATTCTTGAACACATAATTCACTCGTCCTTCCTGATGATCAGTTTCTCTTGCTTTGATGTGACCTGTGAGTTGTTGAATGAAGCTTTTGTTGTAGCCCATCTTTGAAATGTTAAATGACTGAATCATTGTGTCTGTCTGCTGAACAACATCTGTGACTAATGATCTTATTTGAGCTTCATCCTCTATAGATAGAGGACCATAACCAAACATCCCTTTAACTTGTTTTATAACACTAGTATTTTTAACCTGTACATAATCTGAATAACTCAGCACAGTGCAAATATCCCTGCTCTCCCTGTGATCTACTGGAACACTTTTATAGACGTCATTGAGGATCCCTCTCACATCTCTCATTACATCAATGTCTCTGATTGCAGGAGTGTCTCTGATGATCTTCTTCACACTCTGTTCCCAGAACAAATCAAACTCTTTCTTCAGTGTTTCTTCATCATTTCTTTTGTCTTTGAGTTTTAAGGCAAGATCTTTGCTCTTTTCATAGAGAGTGTTTTCATGATGTTTCCTCTGAGCATCAATCTTTTTCTTCAGGTCTTGCTGATGAAGAATCTCATTTGATTTCCTCTTTGTTTCTCTCACAATGTTCTCCTGAAGCTCTTTGATTTTGATTTCAAATGATGTTTTCCACTGAATCAGTGTATCTTTATCACTGTCTTTCTCAAAGAACTCTGACATTGATTTCTTCACTTCTTCACTTGTCTTCTTCAGTTCTGTTTGAAGGTAAGATTCCTCAACCTCATGGATTGTTTCATTCTCTATTTTGTTGTGTAGTTTTTTCTCAGTTTCCATCATGGCACTGCGAAGACTCCAGGACCACTTGCTGTATTTGGTCTCCAGTTTCCTGTAAGCTGAAATCTCCTGAGAATTTCTGAAGCTGAAGACAAATCGTTCATTCAGTAAAGCCTCCCAGAGATCTTTAACACGAGCTTTTAGATGTGTCAGTGTCATTCCATTTGATTTTGAGGCATGAGACACAATAGATTCCTTCAGTTCTTGAATATTGTCACAGTAGTTTGGGTTTGGTGGTGCCATGGGTGGGCTGCCCTCCCAGAGCTGAGTGAAATACTTCACATCATTTTGAACATCAAATCTAATGACATCACTGAAACATTCTGCATCATAGACTTCCTCTTTAGCAGCGAGTTTTACCATCTCATCCAGTTTCTCCTGCAGTCGTCTCCTTCCCTCCATGTTTTTCTCTCCAGCTGTGACGTCTGAAACGTTCTGATGCACAAACACACAGCTGGGATTCAGTCTGACCTTCTTCATCCTCAGGAAGGCCTGAACAACAATCTGAAGAATGTCCTGCATCTCAGAAAGGTTTTCACCAAAGATGTTGATCAATGTCAGATTTCCAAGTCCTTCAACAAATGTGGCCAGTTCATTGTCATGGTGTCTTGTTGATCTTCCAGCCAGTTCTAGAGCACGAAGACCCTCAGTATCAACAACCAGAATATAGTCAAAGTTAATTTGTGACTTCATCTTGTTGGACACCCTGACCAGCTGCATGAAAGCTCCTCTGGTGCACCTGCCAGCACTGACGGCAAACTGGAGTCCAAACATGGCATTCAGCATGGTGGATTTCCCAGAGCTCTGAATCCCTAAAACTGACAGCACAAAGACTCTCTGGTCTCCCAGTTTCTGGCTGAGTTGATCTAGAACAGCAGAGATCCAGATCACAGGAACATGAGCAGCATCTCCATCCATCAGCTCCAGTGGAAATCCAGAGATCATCATCTCTGCTGCAAGACTCGGGAGAGAAGAGAAGGGAAACTGCAGGTCTTTCTTGTTCTTCTTCACAGATTCACATGATTCATAGATCTGACCAACCTCCCTCATGATGTGCTCCAAACCAAAGGTTGCAGCTTCAAGTTCCTTAGATATTCTCTCAAGTTCTGCTTGTTCAGATTTGAGTTTTTCAGGTTTTATGGCCAGGTTCTTTTTCAGTTTTACTACTGTTGACCACTTTTCATCATAATTATGATGTAGAGCAGAAAGGTCAGTTGAGGTGTATTCATCCAAGAAGACTTGGAGCCATTTGAGGAAAAACATCTTTTTATGTTCAGTAGGCGAGAACAGTTGATCATTAAAGAGCTTCATGAACTCACTGATGTCATATTTATGCTGCTGTTCACGGATTCTCTTCATCTCTGTTTGTTTTCTACTGATGTCCATTTCTATCTCATCTGCTTGAGGTCGATGTAGTTCTTTGTTCTTCTGACTCCACTGATGCCACAGTTTCCCCTGATGAGGCAGAAACAATTCTTTGATTTTTGTCAGATCTTTCTTCTTCAGTAAACTCATCATCTGCTGTGCTGCTTCTCTTCCTCTCCTGCAGTCTTCATCATCTTCCTCATCTACTCTGATGCCTGACTGTTTGGACACATCTTCAAGTCTGAAAGTGGAAGATGATTTTGAGAGACAGTCGTTTATAGTTCTTCTGAGTTCTTCAGAAACATCTGACTGATTTCTGTCTTTCAAACCTATTTTGAATTTATCTTTCTTCATCACAGTTACAGTAGATTCATCCTCAGTAAAAAGACAAATAAGTGGCTTTCTGTTCCTGTACAAGTTTTGAATTATTGCTGCATGTCTGTCATTCCTGTCCATTCGTGGCAGAAGAACAACATTGACTGAGCTCATTTCAGTGAGGATCTGCAGCTGTTTCTCATGGTCTCCTGCATCACCGTGTAGATTACAGAACGCAACAAAGTCAGTGAATTTATCCGTGTTTTTCCCAGAGGGGCAGAACCAGGAGATCTCCACCACTCCATCCATCAGGACTCTGGTTCTGCTGCTGCCTGGGCAGTTCCTGTGGAAGAACGTGTTGTGTTTCTCATTGATCAGGCTGTTCATCAGCTGAGACTTGGATGAAGACACAGAGCCAAACCTGAAGAAAAACACCATTGGAGTTTCTGCCTTGTAGATCGGCTGGGTTTGACTGATGATCTCGTTGTCATTGTTTCTCATCTTCCAGCTCTTGTTGATTTGTCTGAATGTCCAGAGAGGAAACTCAATCTGTTGTGTGAATGGATCAGGAACAAGCAGAGGCAGAGCGTACTGACACTGGGACAGTTTAGTGACCATCAGCTGCTTCAGGAAACCATCAGCACAATGAAACACGGCCATCTGGACATCCATCGGGTGAATTCTCTCAGACTGACTTGTTCCTTTGTTTGACACAGAGGAAACATAATCAAAAAAATCATCCTCATCTTCAGACGAGACAGTATCTCCTTGTAGTATCGGATCCTGTTCATTAGTATCTTTAACATTAATGTATCTTGCTCTGTACTCCATCATCAGTAGTTTTTGTAGGAAAGTGTGAACCAGCTCCTCTTCAGCACAAGACTCATGGGACTGTAATGAATGTTTAGTTATCTGAAGAACATCTGCAGCTCTCAGTTTGTTGTGGCGCCTGGCTTCGAGTTGAAGTCTCTGAAATAGATTCTTTATTTGTTCTCTTTCATTCTCTTCCTGCTGTAGGTGTTGATCTGCTCCTCCTGCTCCTTCTATTCCATCATCCCTCTGTTTAACAGACAAAACAACACAACATTTATTTTATCCAGTGTTTTCAGTACTGATTTAAACAGAACTGTCATTACTTTTTTTTTTTTCCATTTATAATAAATACAGATGATGAGGAAAGTCATTGGTAAACATATAGTTGCAAATAACCAAAGCCTTGTTTTCTGTGCATTCTGTCAAAACACTATCAGTTTAACTCCTTTGGGTCGGCGTATCATTGTGAAAGAGACTCAAAATACTCAGCCAAATTTGATCACACATACCAGTGTTATACATCATTCTAAACTGTTCAGTACTTTTATTTGTGTACACTCACAAAAAATAAAAAATTGTGCTTTTCGCAAAATAAAGTGAAAAAAAAAACATGATGTGTGATCTGATGTCTCCCTTTTCAGTGAAGTCAATTCTGAAATGCGTTTTAAAATGAACTAAAATTCAGCAAATACTTGCCACACAGACATGAGAGACATGTCTACATGATGCTTGGAAAATTTTAAATGAAGTAAGTCAAAACAAAAACAAATATTCTCAGTTTATATAATTTGTTTGAAACCAAGGAGAGGTTCCTTCTTCTCCTTCGCCCCTCGGTCAATGCCACAAAACACACCAGATTCACTGAACGTTCATCGCTTTTTGGAATTTACAGAATGCTTTTAGCCTCCTGAACTGTCTCCGAATCGGCTCCGGCCGGTCTAAGAGTGACTGTGACTCTTGGCATCTTTATGGACCCGCTAAGTTTAAACAGAGAACCCCAGTCCCCAGCTCTGGGGACTTCAAAAGAATCACCAATGTGGGTTAAGGACCATGTGGCAATAGGCCAGACCAGCCAAATCCCAATACACACCACACACACAGACACACACAAACACGCATGAAGATTTTTATGTACAAAATATGACTGTGCCAATGTGTACCTGGCGCTGTACTTCGAGCTGCATGTATGTATCCCTAGTGTATAAGCTTAGTTTTGACTGTAGTGTGTTAGTGTCATCCTAAACGATGAGATTTGAGCATACTGTATCTTCCCTGTTTGTATAACTGTGTCTTCCCTATATGGTTTTTGCCACCTGACAAGTTTGGTTTCTTTGCAAAGCTCTCTTTATGCCTTATTCAACAATGTATGTCACATTACTGTAAAATGCATTGTTCTGTTTTTAATGGTACTTCGAAGAAAATACACTCCGATCTGATACTTCATAAATTATGCAAATCAAGCCGCAAGACAAGACAAAGAAAAGTTTGCCCGCCGAAATTTGCCCGTTACCATTGGCTGTTTCAACCAATGAGGCGTGTTGGCTTGTTTCTCCATAAAAGACAACACGCAATTTTTCTTTTGTCTCTCGATTGTCCCTGAATTGTCCATCGCCCTCACACGCACGTCTCTCTCGGACATCACGGCAGACGCGCTTCCATTACACGCTCAACTTTCAAGTCCTCAATTCAAATTTTCCCGCAGAAACGGAAGAAGCCAACGAACTACAGCAGCACTGAACCGAAACTCAGCACGCAAACTAATGCAAGTACCGGTTCTCTATCTTAGATGCAATAAATCATACGACCTAATGATACTGATTCTTTGCTGGCTCTCAAGGACTGTTAGTAAGTTTTGCTACTTGTCTTCTCTCTTTTCCTGCCTTTACTTTCGCTTTTGTATATATGTATATCCTCTGTGTATATTTAGCCGTATAACCTTTGTATTAATAATTTCATATATTAAACACATTATATTCATGCTCGATTGTTCTGCTGCTCATTCAGAAAAACCAAGTCACTTCTATGTTGTCGATCCGGCAACATTGCTTTACGCTTTGATGCTGTAATAGAAAGTTATTCTCGTGGCCAGAGAATAACATTCTTTGTATAATAGTCTGTGAGAAAACTAATGGTTTGCTGGACAAACTAGGATAGTTTTTCTAAAACAACTATTAAGCTAGAACTAATCATTTATGTAATTGATTATATTCCATTGTAATTAATTCACCATATATGTGCATAATTCCCTCTTGGGTCGATATATGTATCATAATTAATCAGAAGGCTTTATGATTTATTCTATTCATATATTTCACCCATAAATTGATTAAATACTTGTAATACATATAAGATTCGTTACATTTTCTGTCTAGCGTATGGGGTTAAGCAGCAGTGTTGTTTATCATATTAGATATATTTGTGTTGAAAGTTGTTATAGTGCTACTCTGCATTCACTCGGCGGCTGCTATGAGACACTTGTTGCACACTGCAGTAAGCTAGATCGATATTAGGCATGGTAAAACATGGTACTCGCTGTAAATCAAGAAAATGAGATATAAACAAGAAGCTATATAACGTGATTAGTTTTCTGGTGATGAATGAATCCAAACATTTCCTCATCTGTCTAATAAAACACATAATATATTACATATAATATGTTTTAATAGACAGATGAGGAATATAAAGCGTCTTTGATGTTTCCATGGTTTCTACAAAATTAAACCGGAAATCGAGGGTAACGCTGGTATGATGTCATTGATAGGCGACGCACGGGCACAGGCCGTGTCCTGGTTAAAATTGCTTATTTCTCTGGATTTAAACATTCTTGAAAACATTTGGGATAACGTAAGTACATAAGTCAACAAAATATATAACACTGTTCTAGTGGTTTTGGACATTTTAATCCAAAAAACCTACATATTGTTACTTTAACTCTTTGCATATGTTAGATTTATTGCATGACTCGGGCAGAGAAAAGCTGTTGCTATCAAACATTGTTTACTTAATCAACTGAGTCAGTGAAATGGTAAAGGGATCGATCGAGTCAATTGATGGAAGGTTCATGAAGAAATTTCATGCTCCCTTGTAAAAGTGTTTTTTTAGTATTTTTAAAATACAGTAGTTTATTATGATACATGGTGTGGCTGCTGTATTTTGTAGTTAATTTTGATACACTTAAAATTAAGGTATTTGGTATTTTATTTTAAAATACATTTTGATGTTGTTGCGGCAAAAATTAATTAGCTGACATCACTAGTAAGAGACAAACCTTACGAAGATTCACTTTATAAAGATTTTATTTCTTGCAAGAAAGAGTCCACAGTCGACACAACCATACAATGTCTGCCCCGAGTGTGAACTAAGGGCACAAAAGAACCCACAATCATTTATACCCCCAATGTTTGAGCAACTCTTCTCAGTACTTTTCCATACAGAGTAAAGGTAACAAACACACACACAAATGGCTCCTTTCCTGTCTTAGAACTATTTTAAATTACAAAGCAAGAAACACAACGGTCCCCCTTCTGTCTTAGATTTAAATTATCCGACACCCTTGGTTCGGGAAAGCTCTCAGTTTGGGTGTCTCATCGTTACCCCCCCGGGTCTCGACAGACACTGTGTCTGAGCTGAGAGAGGTGCTCTGCATAGCTGAAGCAAATATTGACCTCAGTGTGAACTATTAAATTTTTCCCCAACAATGTATTTTTGCCCAACCCTGCTCTCGGTCTACGGCCAATCAATAGATATTTGTCTGTCCTATTGCCCATCGTCAGCAGATATATACATACATTGTGTGCCCATTCCCACTAATGCCCATCAGTGCCTATCAGTTTACTTTGGACAATGTATGCTAACAGTGTTTTATTTGTTTAGGAATGCGTTTGCATCATGCTTGCCTTCACCAGCACTGTGCACAGGGGCACACAGGTGTCGTTCAGTTCTCATTGCAATCGAGAATCATACTGCGTAACTGCTATCTTTGTTATGCATGGCCATTATTGATTGATAATGATTATCAACATGAATAAATGCGCAATAATATTTTACAGACGTAACTGTAAACATCATCTTAATTCAAAACATATATGTTCCTGCATGGCATTACAGAAACAGTTGTCTTTGTTGTGCATGGTGATAATATAAAACTCATATGAGTTTTCAGACTATATTTTAGCTAGTTTTGGCTAGCTTTTGACAAAATTGCCTTACAATGTCACTAACAAATGTTTGTGTATATATGCTCAAGTGTAAATGCTTGTAATACAATACTCTCTAAACATATTCATAATATATTTCACCCAGTTTTGGTTAGTTTATCATACATGTGGTCTACAGAACATCAATAGATATTTGTCTGTCCTATGCATCAACAGATGTAAACATTCATTGTGTGTCCATACCCACTAATTGCCCATCAAAAGCTTCAAATGGCTTTAAACGATACCAGACGAGGAAGGGTTAGGGTTAGTTTACTTTGGACAGTGTATGCTAACAGTTTTTGTGTGTGTGTGTGTGTGTGTGTGTTTACATTGTCATAATACAAAAGTATATGTTCTTGTATGTCTGACATGACAATAACTGCTGTCTTTGTTATGCATGGCCATAGTGATTGTGTTATCAGCATGCTCATGCTTTTTAATTTTTTTTAAACAGATGTGACAAAAATTTGTTCAAAAGAGATCTCAAGAGATTCAACAAACACACGGGGGGTGTTGACCTGTCTGATCAGCTATATGTGCGTTCACGCGGCCTCGTAATTCCTGTAGTTACGAGATTCTAGCTTGTAAAAAGCGTTCACGTCCTTGTCTGTTCACTTGCCATTATTAATGTATTAGTTAGGCTAGTAGTTTCTGCTGTGGTATCAGAGTAGTTAAAGTAGTCTAAGTAATAAATGCAAAGTTACCCCCCACCCCTCAATTTTTTGAAAAATGATCTGATCCGTGACTTAAAGGATTAGTTCACTTTCAAATAAAATTTTCCTGATAATTTACTCTCCTCCATGTCATCCAAGATGTTCATGTCTTTCTTTCTTCAGTCGAGAAGAAATGAAGGTTTTTGAGGAAAACATTCCAGGATTATTCTCCTTATAGTGGACTTCACTGGCCTCCAGACGGTTGAAGGTCAAAATTACAGTTTCAGTGCAGCTTCAAAGAGCTTTAAACGATACCAGACGAGGAATAAGAGTCTTATCTAGAGAAACGATCGGTAATTTTCTAAAAAAATACAACTGTATACAGTTGCAAGAAAAAGTATGTGAAACACTTGCAGAATCTGAAAATGAGAATTATTTTAATAAAATCAGAGAGATCATACAAAATGCATGTTATTTTTTATTTAGTACTGTCCTGAGTAAGATATTTTACATAAAAGATGTTAACATTTAGTTCACAAGACAAAACAATAGCTGAATTTATTAAAATAACCCCATTCATAAGTATGTGAACCCTTGATTCTCAACACTGTGTGTGGTTACCTGATGATCCACGACTGTTTGTGTTTTTTGTGATGTTGTTCATGAGTCTCTTGTTTGTTCTGAGCAGTTAAACTGAACTCTGTTCTTCAGAAAAATCCTCCAGCTCCTGAAGATTCTTCAGTTTTCCACCATCTTTTGCATATTTGAACCCTTTCCAGCAGTGACTGAATGATTTTGAGATTGTCTCAAAATTTTGAGATTTGACATTTTGCTCATTTTCACAGATTCTGCAAGTGGTTCACATACTTTTTCTTGCAACTGTATACTTAATATAAACAGATGATCGCCTTGCACATGCTTCCGCTTTACGTATTCTTCAAAAAGCTTACGCTGTATGTCCTAAGCCTTCCCTATTTTACTTACGGAACGAACGCGGCGCCAGTTCCATTTTTTTCTGTAAGTAGAATAGGAAAGGCGATCATTTGTGTTTATAAAGCATATGCATTTAATTTTTTTAGAAAATGACAGATTGTTTCACTAGATAAGACTCTTATTCCTCGTCTGGTATCATTTAAAGCTCTTTGAAGCTGCACTGAAACTGTAATTTTGACCTTCAACCGTCAGGAGGCCATTGAAGTCCACTATATGGAGAATAATCCTGGAATGTTTTCCTCAAAAACCTTCATTTCTTTTCGACTGAAGAAAGAAAGACATGAGCATCTTGGACGACATGGGGGTGAGTAAATTATCAGGAAATTTTATTTAAAAGTGAACTAATTCTTTAATAACCGTGATATGATCCGAACCGTGGGTTTTGTGATCCGTTGACCCACTAGCTAACACAGTACTACACAACACAGCACAAAACCATGAAGTGGTACAGAAAGATTTTTCTGCACTTCTTGGACACTGCTTCCACCAACTCTTTCATTTTGCACAAAGAGCTATTGTCCGCATGATTGTCTGCATCATTACTCCAGTCTTCAGTGTCACATGATCCTTCAGAAATCATTCTAATTTGATGATCTGATACTCAGTTATTATCAGTGTTGGAAACAGTTATAATGGTATATCACTGTCATGACTGGATTCACCTTGGAGTGCCAGTTAAGTGATGCTCACTTATATCTTTGAACAGGATATTTCCATAAAACTCTATACTCAAAATGTGGCCTCATTTATTCTAAATGTGTTTCATTTTTGTTAACTATATTCTGAATAAACTACCAGGAAAAAAAACTACTTTTTACTTTGATTAATTTTCCCTCACATAGCATTCCTACCTGAAAGGGCTCAATATGCGGGTAATTATGGGAGGTCATTATGCGGGTCTTTGTCTTCTCAGGTGTGAATCACAGCATTATTCATGAAGATTCACACCTCCACGCATACTGTGTTTCTTGACAAAAAGTGTCTTACAAAATGTAAATCAATATATTGTTTTATATGAACGAGTAGGCAGTATAATTTTTACATAATTTCTAAAACTCTAGTCTACAACATCCAATGCCCAGAAGTCTTGTGAACACAGATTTATTATTGGTTTGTGGCCGTATTTCAATGACTTAAGTTTTTTGTATTTTCAATAACCACACATAAACGTTATTTCCTCAAAAATTGAAATTCACATATTACTGTAGCAGAGTTTGTGCTGAATCAGCTAAATTACTTGTTGGCCAATAGTATAAGTAGCTGAAATAAGCACAAATGTCAGTGCATGTCAAAACATCTCAAGGGCCCCAGAATCACTCAGACCCCTTGGGATTAACTGCAGGTCCTAAAGATATTATCAGAACTGCAGGTCATAAAGATATTATCAGATTCCCTAAATATGATTTTATATTAATGTATGAAACTGCTCTCCAGTTTTGTCTGAACACTCACCGGAACTGAATAATCTGTTTCTGTGCAGATCTTCTTCACCTCGTCCTTCTCTCTTTCATGTCCTCTTATCTGCTCTGTGTTTACACCTGCTAAAGTTTTCAGCCAAGACAAAAAAACAATACTGATTTTTTTTTTATCAGCATTTAACAATTATTTGTATGTTTTTATGTCCCATAAAATATTTTCAGAACTTTGCACTATTTAATTTGTGTTATAAATAAAACAATGTTAAATCCCACAATATTTTTAAATGAAACAAACCATTTCTGCAGTGTCACTATGTTGAATATATTTTATTAATTCAGGCAATAAATACAAAGTTCTGGCATGAAACTCTAATGGGCAGGCTAATAGGTCCTTTAACACAACCTGCTAATTATCGCATCATTATCTATAGGTCACAGATGATTGGTTCCTGCTGTATTAGTAGCCAATGAGCTTGCGTGCTTAATCTTTAAATACATGAGTTGGCATTGCTTAGCAGCGCAGCGTGCTTTAGAAATCATCTAAAATAAGTACATGGGTTCTTATACTATCACTGTGCATTTTGCATAGTCTGCTCTATCTATTCCTATGTCACGTCAACAGTCCTGTTTTAATGCTTAGAGAGAATTACTAAGCATATTAGCTGCTAGCGCATGCATGTTGTATAATGATACAGAGACAAGCTTGCTGAACTTTAAATGGAACAGGTTTTTTTATTTTATTTATATTCTAACGAAGCTACAGCAAATATTTTGTGCAGCAGCATATGGATAACAAATTCAGATAACAATGAGCGAATATCAACAACATAGAACGCAGCAGACGTTTCGGTGCATGCCGTGTGCAGGGCTAAAGTAACCTGTTGCTTTGAGTGAGATGAGTTTGTGTCGGCTAATGAGTTGATCATGCATGTGATATATCATTATTAAAATGCAAACAATGTTTTCATTTTATTTACATGCTAAGTACGTGAGCAGCTGTATTCGGATTTTATTGGGCATATACTTTTCATACTACAGGACGAACAGCAATTTTGCCAGGTTGGTAAGTCATTTATTAATGGATTTCACGTAGAATGATATTATCATTTCTCCTTACCTAACAGCGTGCCAAGGCAGTTCCGTGTATTCTTCAAACGAAGCAAGAGCACCTCAGTTGATGCTTAATATGTATTTGTGTCATAATCTGTATAGTATAATTTTTATAAACATTAGACGTTTTCTATGGGGTGTTGCAGCAGCAGGCAGTGTGGTTGAATTACGGACACACTTTGTTGATCTGAGCGGTGGCTGCATGTCCGTCAGAAATCTCTCTCTCTGCTTAAAATGCCGAGGTATACATTAACAGGAGCGTAAATAAGAGACACTTTGCAGTGTGGTGGTCAGCCATTGACGTAGCGGAACTTTTGAGTTCGCTACTGAGATAAGTGAACGTTCTACACGCTCTCGCGGCCATACGTTTCATTTGTGTTATCTGTGAGGACCGATAGTCGGTTGCATGCTTCGAAGTGATGTTATGGGATTCACTGTCAATTGCATCGACTGACATAACCATTGCATATGAGACAAAGATATAATAGTAATGCTTTAGCATGCAACTCAGACAGATAGAACATTAATTCAAAATATTCAGTTTCTATTGAAATCTCATTCATATTATGACGTGTAAATCTAAATGTTTCACAGTAGGGGTGTAACGATATATCGCAGTACGATATTTCGCGATGCAAAAATGTTATGATATGTATCGTAGAGGGATGGCGATGCTTTTACGATATGACGGCAGTCTAATCTTATTGGTTGAGCTGCTGACGTGACCTACTCTGCAACATGTTGGTGGCAGTGAGAGAAGCCGGGTTGTCACCGCATATTAAGGGTGTGTCTCAATCAGCTCTTTATTTCAGTAAGTGTTTCGCGCACACATCGAATGCAAGCAGGTTTAAACGTTTCTCGTGTCAGTCTCTTGCTTGGCCGCGTGAGAAAAGTCGTGGCTTTCTTTCACCGCAGTGCCACAACAACAGCTGTGCTCACAGAAAAGCAAAAGATGCTTGCGATGCTTTAAGAAGTTCTGTCTTAGGGGCCGTTCACATATTGCGTCTTTTCCGCATGCAAGTCAGTTATTTCAAATGTAGCCGCGCGGCAGGCGCGCTCATAATGGAAGCAACGCGGTCATGACGCGCATGCAGTGCGTTTTCCAGGCGCATCGAGATTATGAAATTCTCAACTTTTCAGAATGCCACAAGCGCACCGCAGGTCATGTGACAAGAACCAACCGATCAGCTATGGCCTTTCCACAACATAACATCAAAATCTCAGCCGAACAGCTAATCATACCTGTACAGGGTGTTTTTTATATCCTTTCTCTATAAATATATCTAGTAGTAAAGCTAATGCAAGGGCTAGAAATCAATTTATCCTTTGCTGAAACTTCCTACTCCTCTCCAGTTCATGGTTGCATAGCAACGATCGACGCCACGGGAGCGCAAGTGCTTTGGAAAGAAGAAGCGGTGCGGCCGCGCCTTCCTTGAGTTTTTAGACGCGATATGTGAACGTCCCTTAGGATACTTAATTCTAAGTTCATGTTAAATTTAACCTTTTTTTTTTTTAGTGTCAGACAGACCTATTCAGCTGTTAATTTGAATACAGAAGGTTCTTATTACACCTTGAAATGTGATCTTGTATGTACAACAAGGAAATTTATTGAAATTTGTTAATGTTTTTTTAAATCAATCTTTTTTGAATTTCAGTTTCATTTTGTTCCAAATATCGAGATACGTATCGTATCGTGAACTCTGTATCGAGATACGTACCGTATCGTGACCTGAGCGTATCGTTACACCCCTATTTCACAGTATTGCTCAACCTCAACAACTCTTCAAGGCTAATGTTTCATGTACCTACATGTTTCGATCTGGGTCAGCTGATACATGTTGAGTCATGCCCATTAATTTCCGTTCATCTGAATAGTTTACTTTAGGAGTATACCGGGTTTGACAATGACATTATCAAACGATGCTACATCATTATACTGTTATTTGCAGGTGGTCGTGGAAAGTTCTTTCTCTATTAGCCTGCAACGTTTTACCATTTGTTAAAGCCACACATAATGCGCATTCTAATTGGTATGTTTGAGCCTTTTGGCCACTAGAGCTAAGCCATTCGGCGTGGTAGCCCAGGCACACATAGTCTAATAGGCCACTAGAGCCAAGCCTTACAGCCCAGAATTACTTAGTTGTGGCAAAAATGGGCCAGGCACACATAGATAGCATACACACGGTTCCTATGGCTCTTCGGAGCAGCAGCAGTACATATGTTTTGGCGGTAGATATGCTGGGGGGTGAGGGTGAATCATAATCTTGCCTTCTGCATTGATGGGGGATCTCTGACAAACAATACACCGGGCTTGTATTGACTAATATAATGTCACCTGCTTTGTTGGGGGGTTATTCATGTACGCTATATTGTACAGCAGCAGCATGTCTTACTTGCTCACAGCAGCGTGTCTTGTATGTATTGGCAGTAGCAAGTCCTGTACTTGCTCTGCAGCAGCAGCAATAATCAACAGCAGCAGCAATAAAGCAGCAGCAGCATAGCAGATCTATTCTGCCAAGACCAAACACATCTACATTGTCATATCCATTACCATGCCAAACACTCAGAGAGTTGTCATGACAGAACATCTTTTGTACAAAATGTTGCCGCTGCATCATCATTGTCCCATGGCTCACCACAAGACTAGATCAGAATACGTCACTAGATGTTAGGGGTGCAGCGGTTCTCGGTAAAAAATCGAACCGTACGGTTTTCCACTTACGGTTCGGTACGCACTTGCACCGCGGTCCATTCTAATGACGACACATCTATTGGTTAATATGGTTTGTTTAAAATAGCAACGTGGAAAACAGACAGACAGAGTTCAGATAATGTATGTTTCAGTGATGGATGAAACGTTACAACGATAATCAAAAAGCGTGGACAAAACAGTCACTCTTTGTAAACTGTTAACTGCGAGTGCCGTCATTTACGCCGTCATCACCCGGGTGTTGATAGCGCGCGAGCGCAGGTGAGACCTGAACAGCACACGTTGCTATCTGTGTTTAAACTAAACTCATTTAAGCCTTGCTAATTTAAACCTTCAAGAACAAGGCGCGAAAGAGAACTGGCACGCGCTGTGAGAAGATTTGTGTGCGCTCATCCGAAGCGCGCACGCGCTTATTTCAGTCAGCGCGCAAATACTGAGTTCTCCTTCAAGTCTTGCGCTTCAGCGGACAAATTCATACAAAAATTATGTCAACATGCCCGTCTTGGCGAGTATCCTAGCAAACATAGTCGGTTATGTCTTAAGTGAACGTATATTAGTCGAGAAAGACAGCGCATGTGTAACAGTATATGTACTGGATCGTGCATGTCTTAAAGGGGAAAAAACTATTCCTGCTGCCTGTTTTTAATGTTAAATCAAACAAAAAATAACAAAGAAATCACTCACTGCTCTTGACTGAATAGTTTTTGTAACTTCAATAATGATTAATCTTTATTTATTTTATACAGTAAAGATAATATGCAGTGTTATTTTATATTTGATTACTTTATCCATTTTCTGTACCTGAAAACTACTGTTAGATACCTGAAAAGCACTATTTTATTTGAATATTTTCTTTATTGTACTTATTTGTGATGTTGCTTGTAGTTTGAATGTTTGTTCTTATTTTCTTTATTTTTATTTGACAGTAGTCCTATTTTCCCTAAACATAGCACATACCGAACCGTACCGAAACCGTGACCCTAAAACCGTGATACGAACCGAACCGTGAGCAATTTGAACCGTTGCACCCCTACTAGATGTCAATCTGAAAAGGTGATCCTCATATTCGAAGGAAGAGATAATAATACATCACTGCATCAACTTTCTTCAACTTTATCTTTAACACCCACCAACAAAAGACCTTGATTATCTGGTTCAGGTCTGTTTGACTTAAGTTGGAACTAACCATTGAGGATGGTGGACCTCCAGAGGCAGGATTGAACAACCCCGTCTTAATTTACATATAAAAACAACAACTTGTGTAGACCAGGAGTCTGAACCTCAGCCTGAAACTGTGGTGTTGTGCGTAGCTTAGCAAGATATGTGACAATTCTTGTCTTTCACAAAAAAAAGTAAGTGTGTGTCTGATCTGTCACTCCTACACAGAACCAGATTCTGCTTCATACTCTCTTAAACAATCATAAAAACAAATAAAATATTAGAACTTCAATACCTATACCCGTATTTGTATACATACCCATAACGTCATTGTATTATAGCCATTGTTACCTGGTTCCAAGTTTTTGTTAATCAGATATTGAGAATTTAAAACCTCTAGAATTTAGATAATCTAGAAGTGAATTAATGTAGTCATTTCGATTTTGATACAAAGTTTTACTATGAATCTGAGGATGTGAACAACTCATAGTATTAGAGTTGTCATCATAATTCTAACATTGTTTGATCATTTTATTGATAATCAATCCTCATTTAAATATTTTCACACTCACATGGTTGTGTGGCCTGTTGCTTCTGTGAACCTTCATCACAAACCAGGTGCCGTCTGTCATTGTTTTGTTCAATTTCCTCAAGTGTCTGCAGAAGATCATCAGGAGAGCTGCTGCTCTGAAGACTGGAGTGTCTGTTGCAGCATTTCTGAATGATTTTCTGTAGGATGTCATTGGTTTCAGTGGGCTCTTGTGTTGTGATCACTATGGTGTGTTGATAAACCCGCTCAGAGAAAGAGTCCAGCACCTTCTCCACATGCTCTTGATCTTCTGCTGAACACTGATCATGTTTGAGGAGCAGAACGATCACATGAGGTCCTGGATCAGACAGAGACACACACTCTCTCACTGTCTGTGTGATCTGATGATCTGAGATGTTTGTCTGGAGCAGCTGAGGACTGTTGATGACCGTCACGTGTCTGTCCTTCAATGTTCCTTCAACTCTCTCTACAGCAACTGGAGGAGCTTCACTGTCAAATGCTGCTTGTCCCAACAGGAAGTTTCCAACTCGACTGTTTTCTTTCACATCCATCCCCAGCAGGACAATCCTCACTGAAACAAACATGTGATATTTTATGATGCCAATCTTGAGAGTTTTAATGCAATATCACAAAAATAAAATAAAATCCACCAATAAGAGGCATATTTGAGGTTGAATTTATCACTCATGTTTTGAAGGGAATAAACTGCCTATAATTTCCACACACTGATTACTTTATACATTTGTTAATCTATTTAAAGACTTACAGTTAGGAGGATCTTCTTTGCTCCATCTTCTCCTGAAGGGAGGCTTGTCTGGAACAACGTCTGTATGAAACAAAAGTTTTTCATTATAGATGCCACTCATCATAGTAAATACCAATTCACACTGCGTTGAAACCGACATCAGGTTTTGTCATGTGAAGTCACCCTTATTTTTATTGTGCTTTATACAATAAAGAATCAATCACTGTGTAAAGACCATCCATTTTAGAATGAGTTCAATTGATATGTCATTGTCCAGCTCGGTTCAGTTTTCATACAATAGTGTCAGTGCAGTAAAATCAATCATTTTGTTGAATATTAAGTTTCCCCAAATAAGCAAGCCAGAGGTGACAGTGGTAAGAACCCAAACTCCAACAGGTGACAGAATGGAGAAAAAAATCCTTGGGAATCAGACTCAGTCAGGGGACCAGTTGTCCTCTGGTCAACAAATCAACATGGATATCATCATCACAAGTCAGATTGTGGATTAATATTGTTCAGAATATTTCATTTGAATCAGTGTGTTGCTCCTGTCAGCATCTGATGCCACAGATTCGTGTTCAATCTGCGTTTGTCAGGTCTTGGAATGCCTGAGAAGTGACATATTGTAATCTGGTGCCTCATTTATAAATTGTGCATACACACAGATTTGATATTAGACAATTCTAAAATCCATGCCAAAGTTCATAAAGTTCATTGTTTATAAAAGTTTATAAAAACGATCTTTGATGTGGAAAAGTGTTAAGCGCCACGTCAGGTTCTAAGCTGGCGTACGCACACTTCCTTGTGGCAGAGTCGGAGTAATACAGGTATTTGGAAATAAGCAGCAATAATAATAATAATGAAACCCTGTTATTATAATTACACAGCATTAAAGTTGTCTTATTTAGTATGCATACTTTGGCTCAACGTGTAAATTATTTAGACTAATATATAGGCTATAAAATGGGCTATAATGCAGAAATACATTTCACATCTGGAAGAGAGGCATGTGCAGATTTTTTGTGCGTACGTTCATTTTTTGTATGTATATTAGTTTTCTCTGAATCATGCATTTGCACATTTGAAGGATGGTTTCTACACACCATTTTATAAATGAAGCCCGTGGTGTCTGTTGCCGTTGGTCAGAGCAGCGTGAATTGGCCTAAACAAGTACTAAAAGAAAACAGTATCTTTGGGCATTTCTTAAACCGCATTTATACCAAATGTGTGGCGCGGCGCAACACAACAAAAGCATAATCAACCCATTATAATCAGTGATGTTGTCTACACTTGATGTGGCACGATGCAACCCCAGCAGTAAACTGACGCTCCATTCTATTTCTGACATATTACAAACACTTGTGCTATTCTTGACAAAAAGGACAAACAGATTTGCAATGGTCACTCTGCTGCATCCAGTGTGAACACGATGTTAAAGGCAATATTAGTCATAGACAAAGTGTGAAATTATTGGAAATTAGCTTACAGTTTTTCAGAGTTGTTGCCTTAAAGGAATTTTTCTAATATTAACTTCAACTAAATATATAATGAATTGTTTCACAAGTTAAATTGTTGATATATTCTAGGGGTGGAATGGTTCAGATGACTCATGGTTTGGTATGTATCACGGTTTCAGTACGGTTCGGTATGTGCTATGTTCCATAAAAAATAGGACAATTGTTAAATAAAAATAAAGAAAATAAAAACAAATTAACTACAACAAACAGCACAAATGAATACATGAGATCTAATATACAAATAAAATAATGCTTTACAGGTTTTTCAGCTAACAGTAGCTTTCAGGTACAGAAATTGAAAAAAGTAATTAAATATAAAATAACACTACATATAAACTTCTTTGAATAATTAAATAAAAAAATATTACAAAAGCTATTCAGTCAAGAGTGATTGCTTTGCCTGTTGTCATTTGATTAACATCAAAACACAGAGAGCAGGAATATTAGACAGCCGTCCTTTTAAAACATAATTCAAAGATGCCGCTGAGCTTTAGGATTGAACTTCTGACCTCGGTGTCGTCTTCCTGAAACCCCAAACAACGATTCAGTAACTCTGTTAATCTAACCATTCTGCATTTCTCATACCAGTCCACTCTCCAGCTAATCACAGTTAGAACTTTATAGAACTTTCCATTAAAGAGCAGTAGAACAAACACATGAATAATTAAAGCTGCAAGCAGCATTTACAGGGGTTCAAACACTTTAAGGCTTTAAGCACATGCATTAAAAAAAAGTTTTTTTTGAGTAAGCATGTAACAACTTATGCTAAAACATTCACAGAGAAAGAAAAGGCTTAAACAATAATACTTGATAAACATTGTGCATGCTTACACGCAAACACAAACATTTTCTTGTAGATTCAGTATTTGAAATACATGATGGGTAAAGATGTTTTCTGCAAATCTCAGTAAAACATCTTTTTCAGGTTTCATTTTACTTATAATGTGGCACAACTGTTACAATTATTACTCTAATGGAAATGCAGTGATGAATTTTGACAAAAGAGTGATAGTAAATGTTAAAACAATGATTTTATTAAGTCTAAATATGAATTACAGAACAATATTAGTGAGTAGTATGACAAAATGACTTTTTAGACAACAGGTGGCAGCAGAGGACCTCTTATTGACTCAAGACTGAAGATTATTGCAAAAACATCAGTCAAACGAACAAATAAAGTGGTAAACCCTGACAAATTGTGATTTGTAATGTTATTATAATGATTTATATAGTTTAAAAGGGATTTTAAATGACAAAACCTTGGGTGTGTCTCAATCAGTTCTCTAGCTCCCGAGCTCATGAATCAGTATATAGTGTACACGAATTCGGGCACTGGTAAGGACAGTAAAAGATGCTGTTCACTACACATTGGGACACTTATGACTCTATTTCCGGCGACGTGACAACATCACTACTGGTATTTATAAACAACAACAGAGCTGATATTTTCTGACATTACTTGTAATGTTATTTAAAGTACATTATGATAAATTTGCTTGTTACATATAAGTGCAACATTTCAGCCGTAAATAAATTATAAATGTTAGCTAGATTATGTTCATTACCTGCCTAGCGATGTACGTTTATGCTGAAATATAATAAAATAATGGTTTGTATTTTTTAAAAGCATCTATCGTGCGTCGTTATGTGCAGAAGCTCTGGTTATGTGTAGTGAGTTGGCTCACGTGATTCAAGTTTCGTGCCTCAGAACTTCCGTTAAGGGAGCATCGATGTTCCCTGGTTTTCACGGTGCATTGTGGGACTTTTTAGGGACCGAACGTTTCAGTGCCCAGAAAGGATTCTGCGATTGAGACAGCCCTTAAAATGGCTGACTCCCTGGTCAGTGCCCTGACTACTGAACTAGGGAGCTGATTGAGACACACCCCTTGACACCTTGAACTATATTAGTGATCTTCTACTGCCATCTGGTGGCACAAAATTACAGTTTCAGGCAATTTACAAAGGCAAAATATGTTTTTAAAGTTTTTTTTTGACAGGTATAACATAAACCTTTCATGGTTTTTCTACTACATATTTCAGTGAGAGACATCATTTACGTTATATTAAGCAATACAAGTCTTAACACCAGGGGTGCTTCTTTAGAGTCATATGCTACATCTGCTCACCTATTTCATAAAGTTCTGAGTTTTCATTTAGGCTTTTGAGTATATTTAGCCACGCCCATTTTCTAAATGACCCTGTTATAGTGATCAAATGGTTCAACTTTTTTTGCTAATTATTGATCTAGTGAGTCCAGAGAATTGCCCTGCACTAGTTTTGTTCCGATCAGGTGAAAAAACCTAGGACTATTTAGCAAAAGTAGGTTTTTCAGCTATTCGTGAATAATTAATGAAAGATTTGATTGACATCATTGGTTCTTGAGGCAAAGTTGTTCAGCATGAGGAGATCTATCAAATGATATGCATATTGTGTGAATCTTTGAAACACCACGTGACTATTGAGGTGTAAAACTCATTAGCGCCAAATAGTGGCCGATTTCTTTCAAAATTCTTACAGACCTGTAGGACCATGAGTTGAACGTGCCCACAGAGTTTCATTCTGATCGACCTTCGTTAACCTTGTCTAATAGGTACTCAAAATTCATTGGCCGATGGCGGTCCTGTTTTTTGAGATATGCTAATGTCCTCATAGACCATCATGCCCCCCTTGGACCAAGACACTGCATGCCAAATTTCAAGTCGATAGGACTAACGGTTGCATAGTTACAGCTATTTTCATGTTTTTTTCCAAGTTATAACACCGGCTAGTGTCCAATCGATGTTTTTTTAAATTTTTTTTATCTTGACCAAAGATTGAGCCCGTACACACGTGAGCTGAGTTTGGTGCAAATATCTCATTTCGTTCTCGAGTTATAGCCATTTGCGTAAAAGTGGCTCCGCCCACATCATACATTTCGGCACCCCTTAGCGACCGTGAATCAAAATTTCAACTTTCTTTTGATAATTATTGAGATTCAGACTCCAGAGAATATTTCTGCACTGGTTTGGTTCCGATCAGGTGAAAAACATAAGACTAGTAGGTTTTTCAAAAAGGATTCCAACGATATAAGACACTTGAGCCTGGGTCTAATGGTTCCAGAGTTATGAGCCAATTCTTACTTTTGACCGCTGTAGCGCCCCTGTCAGGCCGTTCAGGGTGAGCCTTGGTGACGTATGAGTACTACCAGCCCTCAAAGTTTCAAGTCTCTACGACTTGCGGTTTGGTCTGCCCGATCACTTATAGGGGAGAATACTGATCCTTGGAAAATTTAACAATTACAATAGGGTGTATTCTGCATCAAAGGGACACTCGCTCAGATGTAAACAAGCCCAACATGCATGAGAAGCGCATGGCGGAACGAGTGAAGGAGACGCGCTGAATGAAAGTGCACATTCACTCTCTGACAGCAGAGGGCGCTGATGGAGCAGCAGAAGTGCAGCGGTTACCCCGGAAACCTGCAAACAGAGTAACTCTGCTAGTGAAGTTTTTAAAATGCTTCAAACAGAAATTTCTTTTTTTTTAATCTCAATGTTGTTCATCAAAGTACCAAATACTAAATACTTAAAGACTTAATCGGCTATTTATTTTCAAACTTAAACATTTTTATATTTTAATCTAGACTACAACATGCTCTAATGATTAGAAATGTTCTGATTATTTGTTATTGTTCAGTAAAACTTTGAGATATACGGCTTCATTAGTTAACATGTTAATTCATTATTACCAAACTGACAATGAAAAATACTTATAAAGTATTAATTATTCTTAGTTAATGTTAATTTCTTAGTTACTGTTTAAAAACATTACTAAAATCAAAAGAACTTATTTAATGGACCTGAGATAAAACTAACAATGATCAGTTGTGTTTCTTAACTAACATTAACAAAAATAATAATTTCTGTAACAAATGTAGCTATTGCTCAATCTTAGTTAATGCATTAAATAATGAGATCTTATTGTAAAGTGTCACCTGTTGTTCTTTATAGCCTAATTCTTTTGCACTTTAATCTGTTTGGAAATTTTACTTTATATATTTTTTGGTGTATTGTATAATTGTATTTAAACATTCAGAGTTCTTTTTATTAAAAAATGAGTTCTTAAACCTGTTATACTATGACAACACTTTTTTGCAGCTTATTTCAGTATCGTGATAATACCATATACCGTGATAAAAGCTTCAGCAATTAATCGCAACATGAAAAATGTATACCGTCACATGCCTATTGGCAACCTATCACTGTACCACGCTCTAATTCACTGAGCTCCTGAGAGCGACCCATTTTTTCACAAATGTTTATAGAAGCAGTCTGCATGCCTAGGTGCTTGATTGTATACACATGTGGCCATGGAAGTGATTGGAATGAATTCAATGATTTGGAGGGGTGTCCCAATACTTTTGGCAATATAGAGGGTATGAATCAACGTCACTTTCCCGCCAGAACGCACTCCCTCAGCTGGACTGAGTGGCAAAAGAACCTGCTGCATGACTGGATTTAATAGGGGGAAACTGCAAAAACGCGAGTAAAACAAATGATTAATCTAAAGGTTGGACTCGAAAGTGTTTCTTACAACTTGTCAATAAACCTAATCCATGGATATTGACATGCAGCCAGGAGTCGTGTTTCCTGACATTTATATGTGCCTGATTTCGACGCCGGGGAAATATATAAAGCAAATCTGCCTGTGAATATTTTATATAACTACAATATAGGTAGGTTTAAATCCGAGTAATCACTTATATCAATGTTATATATATCGTCATATTGTCCAGCACTAAAACTTGTATAGTTTTTGTCAGTGTTTATTTAAAAACACCCGATTATGCAGAATATAAGATGGTAAATATTTATTTGATGATTTGTCAACATAATATATAACAATACAATATATATGGTATGATTTTACCTCAAAATCCAACTGTGGCGAGGGGGGCGTGGTTCAACGGGAGAGAGCGTCAGGAGACGCGCGGTGAGTGAACGGGCTGAATGCAAATCACGAACACCTGTTTCTCGTTCCAGTAATTGGCGTGGAGACAGGATAAAACGCCAGGAGAAGCAGGAGCGTGTGAGAGAGAGAGGGACTGCTGATAGACGCCGAAACTATTGCTGATCCTGTGATCGTGTGGAGTGAAGCCCATCCTTGGATGTGGAATGATTGAGTGTGACTTGCACTTCCTTTTGTTTGTTGTGTTTGATATTTTTCCGTGGTGAGAATAAATCTATCAGCAGTCAACGCCGACTCCTGTCCTCTTCCTTCCCAGAACATAAGAACATTATCACACTGGTGCCGAAACCCGGGAAGGTAGACGGAAGCCGCCGCCATGCAGGCAAACCCCGCCACTGGTACGCCGTTTGCGGATATCATCTCGTCCCTCGCGGTCTTACATCAAGACCAACACCGAGCCCTGCTGGATCTCCGGGAGGACCAGGAGCGCCGCTTCGAGGCGATCATCCGGAGCCAGCAGGAGGACCGCGAGAGGTTCCGGAGCTGGATAGACCGGGGGGTTCCTGGGGAGTCCACCAGAGCGGCTGCTGCAGCCTTCCAGCTGCCACTGTACAAGATGGGCCCGCAAGATGACCCGGAGGCCTTCCTGGACTTATTCGAGAAGTCTGCAGAAGCGTCAGGTTGGCCCCGGGATCAGTGGCCCATGCGGCTCGTCCCGCTGCTCTCGGGCGAGTCGCAGGTGGCAGCGCAGCAGCTGCCCATCCAGAACCTCCTGGTCTTTGAAGACCTTAAGAGGGCCATCCTGCAGCGGGTCGGCCGCTCCCCAGAGCAACATCGCCAGCGGTTCCGGTCTCTGGAGCTGGGTGAGTCTGGCCGGCCCTTCGTGATGGCCCAACAGCTCCGGGACTCGTGCCGCAAATGGCTGTTGGCCGACGGAGGCGACGTGGAGCAGGTGATCGATCGGGTGGTGCTGGAGCAGTTCACCACTCGGCTACCCAAGAAGACCGCCGAGTGGGTCCAGTGCCACCGGCCCACGTCGCTGGATTCGGCCATCCAATTGGCGGAGGACCACATGGTGGCGTGCCCAGGGGTCGGCGAACCCCTGCCATCTGTCTCTCTCTCTCCCTCTCTTCCTCCCCTCTCTCTCTCTAAGCCTGTACCTCTACCCAGGTCCCGTCCGCCCGGCCCACCTCGTGTTCCGCCCCGGGGGCGGGGTGGAACGGACCAACGGCAGTTCTTCACGCCGAGAGCCCCGCCCAGGGGGGCGGGACTGTCCACCGCCGGGCCGGACCCCGCGCCTGCTTCTCCCCTCTCTCCACGCCAATCATTCGGCCCGTTCTCCGCCACTGGAGCGGCGGGCAGGTCTGGGCCGGCCTGTTGGCGTTGCGGGGACCCGGATCACTTCATTGACCGGTGTCCAGTGATGGAGGTGGGGACATTGATCCGGGTCCCGGACGACCCGCAGGCTGCCCCCGGTCAAGCTGGCCAGTACCAGATACCAGTGAGTATCAAGGGGGGTACCTATCAGGCTTTGGTGGACTCAGGTTGTAACCAAACCTCCGTGCATCAAAGCCTGATGTCATCCGGGGCATTGGATACAGGCCGCATGGTTAGGGTACGGTGTGTGCACGGGGATATCGCGAGTTATCCGTTAGTGTCAGTCAGTATTCTATTTAGGGGACAAAAGCATAGTGTGGAGGTGGCAGTTAATCCGCACCTCCGGCACCCGATAATTTTGGGGACGAATTGGCCCGCATTTAATAAATTATTGGGACATTTATGCTCGGGTGCCTCTTGGAATAAATGCTCGCGGGGAAAGGAAGTGCGAGTGCAGGCGGGGGAGACTGACCGGGGACCAGTGGTGACTGCCTCAGGGGAACAGAGCGGGATCGGGAGACTGATTCTCTCGGACCGCGATGATTTTCCCCTGGAGCAGTCTCACGATGAAACGCTGAAAAATGCGTTTGAAAGGGTCAGCACAATCGACGGTCAGCCTCTCCAGCCTGGACGACCAGTGACTTATCCCTATTTTGCGATTATCAAAGATAGGTTGTATCGAGTGACCCAAGACACTCAGTCAAAGGAAGATACAACCCAGTTATTGGTACCAAAGAGCCGCAGGGAAATGCTTTTTCATGCGGCTCACTCTAACCCAATGGCTGGACACTTAGGACAAACAGCGACACTAAATCGCCTCATGGCCCGATTCTTTTGGCCGGGCATTCACGAGAACGTGCGCAGGTGGTGCGCGTCTTGTCGTGAATGTCAATTGGTAAATCCTCCGGCCACTCCAAAAGCGCCTTTGCGCCCCCTTCCATTAATGCAGGTCCCCTTCGAACGAATTGGCATGGACCTCATCGGGCCATTAGAGCGATCAGCGAGAGGGCATCGTTTTGCATTAGTCATTGTGGATTATGCAACACGATATCCAGAAGCAGTGGCTCTCCGCAACATTTCCGCTAAGAGTGTTGCGGACGCGCTCTTCAGTTTAATCTCCCGAGTGGGGATTCCAAAAGAAATCCTCACTGATCAGGGCACGGCGTTTATGTCACGTACGTTACGCGAACTGTACGAATTATTGGGCATTAAATCGATTCGAACCAGCGTCTTTCACCCACAAACGGACGGGTTGGTCGAACGTTTTAATCGCACGCTTAAATCCATGATTCGTAAGTTCGTTCAGGAAGACGCCAAAAATTGGGATAAGTGGTTGGAACCCCTGTTGTTCGCTGTGCGAGAGGTCCCGCAAGCCTCCACGGGGTTTTCCCCCTTTGAGCTTCTCTTTGGACGCCACCCCCGCGGGGTGTTGGATGTCCTAAGAGAATCTTGGGAGGACGGACCATCTCAATCGAGAAATGAAATTCAGTATGTGCTGGACTTGAGAACAAAACTCCACACTTTGGGGCGGCTGTCTATGGAGAATTTGTTACAAGCCCAGAACAGACAGTGCCGGTTGTATGACAGGGGAACGAATCTGCGTAAATTTGCACCGGGAGAGAAAGTGCTCGTATTACTTCCCACGTCAAGCTCAAAATTATTGGCGAAGTGGCAAGGGCCATTTGAGGTCACACGGCAAATTGGTGATCTCGATTATGAAGTGATACGGTCCGATAGGAGGGGGGCACGTCAAATTTATCACCTCAATCTCCTTAAAAAATGGAGTGAGGCGGAGTCAGTGATGCTGGCGACGGTGATTGGCAGGGAGGATGATCTCGGGCCGGAGGCGAATAAAAAGAAACAATCCCTCGCTCTGGCACCAGGGGGAGATCACCTCTCGCCCTCACAGCTCACTGATGTTTCTAGGTTACAGGCGGAATTTGCCGACGTGTTCTCTCCCCTACCGGGCCGTACTGACCTCATTCAGCACCACATCGAGACAGAGCCGGGCGTGGTGATTCGCAGCCGGCCGTATAGGCTACCTGAACACAAAAAAAAGGTGGTTCAGGCAGAATTAGATGCAATGCTTGATATGGGGGTAATAGAGGAATCCAGCAGTAACTGGGCGAGCCCGATAGTTTTGGTTCCCAAAACGGACGGCTCAGTGCGGTTCTGTGTGGATTATCGCAAGGTGAATGCAGTGTCGAAATTCGACGCGTATCCAATGCCGCGTGTGGACGAATTGCTGGACCGGCTCGGTACAGCTCGATTTTATTCGACACTGGACTTGACGAAAGGGTATTGGCAGATCCCCTTGTCTCCATTATCCAAAGAAAAAACCGCTTTCACGACGCCGTTTGGATTACACCAATTCGTGACCCTTCCGTTCGGGCTGTTCGGGGCACCGGCTACCTTTCAGCGACTCATGGACAAGATCCTACGGCCCCATGCTGCATATGCGGCTGCCTATCTGGACGACATTATTATTTTTAGTAATGATTGGCAGCGGCATATGCAGCATCTGAGGGCTGTCCTGAGGTCGCTGAGAGGGGCTGGGCTCACGGCCAACCCGAAGAAGTGTGCAATTGGGCGCGTGGAAGTAAGATATCTGGGCTTCCACTTGGGTTATGGACAGGTGCGTCCCCAAATTGATAAGACGGCAGCAGTTGCGACCTGTCCGCATCCCAAGACCAAAAAGGAGGTCAGACAGTTCCTCGGGCTGGCAGGATATTACAGACGGTTTGTTCCTAATTATTCGGACCTCACCAGCCCGTTGACTGATCTGACTAAAAAGGATGCACCAGATACGGTCCAGTGGACGGAGCTGTGCCAGCAGGCCTTTACCCAGGTGAAGGCTGCTTTATGTGGCGGGCCGTTGCTTCATTCTCCTGATTTCTCTCTCCCCTTTTTGTTGCAGACAGACGCGTCGGACAGGGGGCTGGGTGCAGTCCTGTCCCAGGAGATAGAGGGTGAGGAGCGGCCGGTGCTGTACGTTAGCCGTAAGCTCTCCAAGAGAGAAGCTAAGTACAGCACCGTGGAGAAGGAGTGTTTGGCCATCAGGTGGGCCGTCCTCACCCTCCGCTATTATCTCCTGGGGCGGGAGTTCACCCTCTGTTCGGACCATGCCCCTCTGCAGTGGCTCCACCGCATGAAGGATACCAACGCGCGGATCACTCGTTGGTATCTAGCTTTACAGCCTTTTAAGTTCAAGGTGATCCACAGGCCGGGTGTTCAGATGGCTGTGGCCGACTTCCTCTCCAGAAATGGGGGGGGGGGGCGGCAGGCCGGACGGCTCCCCGGCCTGAGTCGGGCGGTGGGGGTATGTGGCGAGGGGGGCGTGGTTTAGCGAAGCCTGCAACGGGAGAGAGCGTCAGGAGACGCGCGGTGAGTGAGCGGGCTGAATGCAAATCACGAACACCTGTTTCTCGTTCCAGTAATTGGCGTGGAGACAGGATAAAACGCCAGGAGAAGCAGGAGCGTGTGAGAGAGAGAGGGACTGCTGATAGACGCCGAAACTATTGCTGATCCTGTGATCGTGTGGAGTGAAGCCCATCCTTGGATGTGGAATGATTGAGTGTGACTTGCACTTCCTTTTGTTTGTTGTGTTTGATATTTTTCCATGGTGAGAATAAATCTATCAGCAGTCAACGCCGACTCCTGTCCTCTTCCTTCCCAGAACATAAGAACATTATCACACCAACATTTTGATAAAAAATGATAACTGCAAATCCATGTTTCTCTGCCTGGAGTCCAGCTGTTTCTGTGAATTACAGTGATACATTTGCTTCTTTTTTTCTGTAGCTTTCGGCAGTCTGTAGATATATACCTTAGGGTTTGTGTCAAAGCTATTTGTACAGTCAATCACAAAGCTCTTTCCCATTTTGGATGTGTTTTGTGTGTTTTTCGTTGCATTCACACTAAAAACCAATGCTGCCGCTCAGTCTTTGTGCCACTCAGTGGGCGTGACCGCAGTCATAACGGTGGAAGGTGACGTCACATGCATACCCTCTATAGTGTATATTCTGAAAGTTTTTTTATTTGGTTTAAGTTCTTTAGGTCAAACAGTGTCGGAGTTTGATGGATGAGATGGATGGGAGATGGGATGGGAGACCTCCTGGGAAAACTAGGTTGCTGCTGGAAGAGGTGTTAGTGAGGCCAGCAGGGGGTGCTCACCCTGTGGTCTGTGTGGGTCCTAACGCCCCAGTATAGTGATGGGGACACTATACTGTCAAAAAAGCACCGTCCTTCGGATGAGACGTTAAACCGAGGTCCTGACTCTCTGTGGCCGTTAAAAATCCCAGGATGTCCTTCGAAAAGAGTAGGGGTGTAACCCCGACATCCTGGCCAAATTTGCCCATTGGCCTCTGTCCATCATGGCCTCCTAATCATCCCCATACACTGATTGGCTTCATCACTCTGTCTCCTCTCCACCAGTAAGCTGGTGTGTGGTGGGCGTTCTGGCGCAATATGGCTGCCGTCGCATCATCCAGGTGGATGCTGCTCATTGGTGGTGGTTGAGGAGATTCCCCCTACTATATGTAACGCGCTTTGAGTACCCAGAAAAGTGCTATATAAATGTAAGGAATTATTATTATTATTATGAAATGTTCTATGTAGAAAGTACTTAAGGAATATTCCCCAAAATAAGCATTGTGCAATAAATAGTAATAGATAATATAAAGTAATATTGGACTTGGAGTTTAATGAATAAAAGGTTTCACAGACAGGGCTTAGATTAAGCCAGGATTAGGCTTTAGTTCAATTAGGACATTTAAGTAGCTTTTATAAATGTGTCTGAGAAAACATTACTGGTGTGCATATTGAGACAAAACAATGGCACTGACATACAGTATCTCACAGAAGTGAGTACACCCCTCACATTTTATATTTTATTATATCTTTTCATCTGACAACACTGAAGAAATGACACTTTGCTACAGTGTAAAGTAGTGAGTGTACAGCTTGTATAACAGTGTAAATTTGCTGTCCCCTCAAAATAACTCGACACACAGCCATTAATGTCTAAGTGAAAATGTCCAAATTGGGCCCAATTAGCCATTTTCTCTCCCCAGTTGTCATGTGACTCGTATGTGTTACAAGGTCTCAAGGTCTCTGAATGGGGAGCAGGTGTGTTAAATTTGGTGTTATCGCTCTCACTTTCTCATTCTGGTCACTGGAAGTTCAACATGGCACCTCATGGCAAAGAACTCTCTCTCTGGGATCTGAAAGAAAGAATTGTTGCTCTACATAAAGATGGCGTAGGCTATAAGAAGATATCCAAGACCCTGAAACTGAGCTGCAGCACGGTGGCCAAGACCACACAGCGGTTTAACAGGACAGGTTCCACTCAGAACAGGCCTCGCCATGGTCAACCAAAGAAGTTGAGTGCACGTGCTCAGCATTATATCCAGAGGTTGTGTTTGGGAAACAGACGTATGAGTGCTGCCAGCATTGCTGCAGAGGTTGAAGGGGTGGGGGGGTCAGCCTGTCAGTGCTCAGACCATACACCGCACACGGTATCAAATTGGCTTGCATGGCTGTCGTCCCAGAAGGAAGCCTCTTCTAAAGATGATGCACAAGAAAGCCCGCAAACAATTTGCTGAAGACAAGCAGACTAAGGACATGGATTACTGGAACCATGTCCTGTGGTCTGATCAGGGTTTTTCCTACATTGAAAATTTTTTGGCGGCTGCCAAAACGTTTTTTTTGTTCCGCCAAAGCCTTACTTGATCAGTTATTGAGAGTTGTTTATCAGTGATGCAGATGACTGCTGCACTGACGGACAGAACGAGCAGAGCTTCTACCTCGTGCGTGCAAACTCTCTCTGTCTTCAAAGTAAGCACTGTCTTACCCTCTTTCCACCAGCACGAACCGGGTGCTAGTTCAGAGCTAGTGCCAGTTTGGAGTTGGTTCAACTGACGAGCCTTCTAAGAACCGGTTTGCCTTTCCACGGGCTAGAGAGCAGCACAGAGCCAGGTCTTACGTCACTGTATACGTCTCATATTTCACAGCGCCAAACACAAATACACCGGGCTCGTTTGAGATGCATCGGCTTCTCGCAGAGCGATCGGCGCATGACATCAAAGCGCCGCGAGAACAATCCAAAAGTACAAGGAGTCGTATGCTCTACAAACGCTCCCACGGATCCACGGCACCCGCCGAATCGGTCCGCGCTGCTCCGATGCATCTCGAACAAGCCTTCTATCAACAATCGCATATGTTTCACTGCTGTTGATGCTCATGGCTTTGCGAACCTACATCGGCATCCAAACATGGCTCGCCGTAATTTGCATATAGACTGAGATTACAATCGAGCTGCTATTAGCTCGATAAGCTGCTATTTCAAAAATGGCGGTCACAAGTTTCTTGTTGGTCACGGTAACCCTGCCCCCAGCCCCTGACGCAAGCGGTTCTTACTTCTAGCCCAGCAATGTTTTGGTGCTACTTAAGAACCACTTTTCCTGGTTCAGAGCTGGTGCTTTGTGTGTCGAAAGACAAAGAACTGATTTGAAACTAGGCTCTGCCTCCGAACCAGCACTCAAACTGCCTTGGTGGAAAAGGGGTATCTTTGCTCTCCCTCGCACATAAAATCTATTCTAAATCAACTGACACGATGCCAGAAGTTCGGAAGACCGAATTAATGTTTCACGAGGCGCATTCGGAGAATGTTTTTCCTTAATAACCGCTGGGTGTGAATAGTGCTAAAAAAATGTCATCTCATCTTCTTTGACAGGCGCCCTGCACGTGCAGCTGACATAAACCACACTTTCAGTAAACAAAAAGAAAATCCTATCCAGTGATGAAGTGTTTTCTGTTTTGACAAATCTTTTACGATGTCCTAATAACAGCCGTGATTCACACGCAACGCATCAACGTCTGCTAATGTCCGATTCGCAATATAATAACTCATTTGAACAGATTTATTTGAGTGAATCATGAAAACAACTGATCTGCCGACACGGTCTACAACGAATCATTTACTTGAACAACTAGCCTTAATAATCCACAGTATTTTCAGGTTATTTAAATCACAATGTGTAGTAAATTAGGCCTACCTATAAAATCAGTTAGTTTAGACTGTGAGGTGAATCCATAACAAAGCAAGTTGTTAGCTAGGTGCATTAAATTGTATATGGTAGAAAATTATATTATTAACGTAACTTTTTAATGCTACTTTTTAATACTGATTATTAATTATTATTATTATTGTACATACCAAAATAATTTTCAGGTCTAGCAAAGAAGCATCTTCTCTTAACAAAGCTATGAAATCACAGATTTTTTTGCAAAGAGGGCAAGAAAGAATTACAGTGAGAGTGACGGGTACTTTATTGTCAGTATTGGGCTCACAGATCACAGGGGTAGGGCACTTTTTACTGTTTGTGTGGATGACCGTGTCTGTCACCACCGAAGACCATTTTTGACCCAGGAAAAACCCTGCTGATGAGACCAAGATAAACTTATTTGGTTCAGATTGTGTCAAGCGTGTGTGGCGACAACCAGTTGAGGAGTACAAAGACAAGTGTGTCTTGCCTACAGTCAAGCATGGTGGTGGGAGTGTCATGGTCTGGGGCTGCATGAGTGCTGGGGAGCTACAGTTCATTGAGGGAACCATGAATGAGCAGAGCATGATCCCTTCTGAGACTGGGCCGCAGGGCAGTATTCCAACATAATGACCCCAAACACACTTCCAAGATGACCACTGCCTTGCTAAAGAAGCTGAGGGTAAAGGTGATGGACTGGATGAGCATGTCTCCAGACCTAAACCCTTTTGAGCATCTGTGGGGCATCCTCAAACGGAAGGTGAAGGAGCGCAAGGTCTCTAACATCCACCAGCTCCGTGATGTCGTCATGAAGGAGTGGAAGAGAACTCCAGTGGCAACCTGTGAAGCACTGGTGAACTCCATGCCCAAGAGGGTTAAGGCAGTGCTGGAAAATTGACAATTTGGGCCCAATTTGGACATTTTCACTTAGAGGTGTAATCACTTTTGTGGCCAGCGGTTTAGACATTTATGGCTGTGTGTCGAGTTATTTTGAAGGGACAGCAAATTTACACTGTTATACAAGCTGTACACTCACTACTTTACATTGTAGCAAAGTGTCATTTCTTCAGTGTTGTCACATGAAAAGATATAATAAAATATTTAGGGGTGTACTCACTTCTGTGAGATACTGTATTTTAAGATAAGCTGATACAACCTCACAGCTTATGATAAATAAGTGGTTCAATATTGGTTCAATATTAATATTATAAAGCGACGAGAATATTTCTGGTGCACCAAAAAAACAAAATAACGACTTATATAGTGATGGCCGATTTCAAAACACTGCTTCAGGAAGCTTCGGAGCGTTATGAATCAGTGTGTCGAATCATGATTCGGATCGCGTGTCAAACTGCTGAAATCACGTGACTTTGGCGCTGATTCGACAAAAAGATTCATAACGTTCCAAATCTTCCTGAAGCAGTGTTTTGAAATCGGCCATCACTATATAAGTCGTTATTTTGTTTTTTTGGTGCACCAGAAATATTCTCGTTGCTTCATAATATTAATATTGAACCACTGTACTCACATGAACTGATTTAAATATGTTTTTAGTGCATTAATGTATCTTGAGAGAGGAAATGTCATTGCTCCCTATGGAGGCCTCACTGAGCCATCGGATTTCAACTAAAATATCTTAATTTGCGTTCAGAAGATGAATGAAGGTCTTACGGGTGTGGAACGACATGAGGGTGAGGAATTAATGACAGAATTTACATTTTTGGGTGAACTAACCCTTTAACCTAAAACAAACTATTAATTGTACACCCAGATAAAGGTAAATGACAAGCTAACACGAAAGCGCAGTGTTGAAGCAGCAACACAAGTGGTCATACCGAGGTTATGTGCAAATATTTAACGTGAGAATCCAGATAACGCTGGATTGGCGCGACACTCTGGCCTCGATACACCACTGATTATTCTCCAGCATCTCGTTCAGTTGTAGCCCACATGTTACATGTACAATCAGAGAACTTGAACATATCATGAACACTTCAAATATGTCTGTTTCTCAACTCTGAACACAGTGTTACACGAAGATTGTTTTCTCTCGATACGGCACAAAAACGAAAGTGAAACTAACTACTGCAGCTCTTTACTGCTATAAAATACAAACAGAATTAAACTCATGTTTTAGTGCTGTATATCACATTCACATTTCAGTTAAAGACGATGTATATGAGAAATACCTGTTTGTTCCATTTTGTTCAGAAGCTTCTTTCTGTGTCGCTAACATGAGAGCAGAGACAGAAAATGGCCTCGTTAGTCGCTACCATAGAGGTCGCTGCAGCCTGCGGTGTGACGTCAGAAGCCACGCCCGTGACGCCCCTAATGGGAAGTTTACCGCCACCAACTGGACTGGAGTGTGAAGCACTAATAGGCAGCTAAAAAAAAAAAAATTCTATTGATTATTCCTATTTCTTTAATATATTTTATAATAGCACCATAGATTGTACTTTGTTCTGCACGTTCTTTTAAAAGGCTTATCAAATTAAATGATTTAACACCCATGTTTTTAACTTCATTCATTCATTGTTTTAACCTTCCTTTTTCATATTTTTTACATGTTATTAAAATATGTTCTATTGTTTCTGCCTGATTACAATAAATACATTGACTTGTTTCATGTTTTCCTATTTTAAACAGAGAATTATTTAATCTAGTATGTTCGGATGCGTGAAATAATCTTTCTTCCTATTCCTAAAAACACTTCTTTCATTTCCTACTTGCTGCTATCACAGTTCCACACTTCTTGCCATTTGTTATTTATTAATTCTTTAATTTTCCCTTTAACTTCATTTTTGCTCGAGTCACTTGAATATCTGTTTCTGTATGTTTAAGAGCTTGCTTAGCTAGCTTATCAACCACTTCATTAGCCTCCACTCAGAGGTGTAAAGTACTTGAGTTTACTTATACTTAATTACATTTTTTAAGAAAAAAAAGTACTTTTTACTCCTTACAATTTTATTTACAGTCAAAAAGTACTTCTTTTTTGGAGATCACTTCATTTTATTTTCCCTTGCTATTACCAAACCAATTGAATTGTGCTGTTGCCCAGTTTAATTTAAATGCTGTTTATTCTGCCAATGAGATTCGTTTTCACATTCCATGAAATTGGTCAGACATGTTCATTGGTCCTTTGGAAGTGACGTCATGTTGCATCAATTACCACAATGCACAGCACCTTGACCTCAAAGAATATACACTAACAAGAAGCCACACTTAATATAATGTTCCATTGCAACACCGGCGCCCAGCAGCGGCCTTGCGTTTCCACCATTTTGTGGTGAAAGCGAGTGTCAGTCCACTAGTTTCTATGGCAATATCAGCTGCTTTGTTAAAAAAACATACATTAAAGCTGAAATCCAACCTGAATGATGACAACACAGAATAAAATACCATCACTAGTGATCATCAAATCCTTTTTACAGTTTATTTTACACACTTTGTGTTTAAATCTTCCACTTTTTTCACAAAACCTTTGCTCTCTAGAAACCCAGTCAGTTTGGGTTAAAATTCTTTAAAAGTCTTATAAACACTGAATTATTACCAACATATGATATTAAATTAAGGACATGCATCAGAAAAATTGGGAATGTTGGACAATAAATATATGAATATAACAGCTTGATTTTTCAGTGTTGTCTAATGTCCGTTAAAGCAAAAGTGTCCATAAGTGTGAATTATGGGATAACGGACACAGCAATGCATCATGTGTCATAAGATCATTATGTTTGTAGCGTGATCCAATAAAATGTACAATATATTTCAATTCAGACCTAGTGATATATTATTATTATTACTCCACTAGGTCTGAAATATATTGTTCGCTGCAAACATGATGATCTTAAATGTATTAATTATTAATTTACTATTAATAAATGTGTAAAGTTGCATAAAATGGAAATAATAAAGTAGGCTAACTACGTTACCTCAGATGGATGAATGGTTGGATTCCACAACTGGTAAAATAAAACATAAATAAGACAATACAAAATTTACCGTAGGAGCCATACAATTTACTGGTGACTTCATTTGAAAAACTGTTCTTTTGCGCTTCTGATTTGGCAGTGAAATTCACAGATTTTGGGTGCGTAAGATGTGAAGCATTCTATGGTACCTCTATCAAGACTTGTACACCTCTTCCTGCATCGGCTGCCTGTGAGAGGCTTTTCAGCACTGCAGAATTGCTTTTCAACCCCAAAAGAGCTAGGCTTGATACTCACAATTTTGAAAATCAGCTTCTGCTTAAGTTAAATCCGAGGTTTTACAACTTTGAGTAGCATGTTGCATACTGGCATAAAGTAGTAGTCTTATAGTTTGATAATTAAATACAATTAAATACAAACAGTTCTAAAGCAGGATAAAACCTTGTAAGTGGTTCATTCACCATGTTTTTAGAGATTAAAAGCTTAAACAAGATCTCTAGTTTTCATTCTTGCTGTTACCTTTACTTTTTTAATACTCAAGTACAATTTTAATGTTGTACTTTTTTACTTTTACTCAAGTATGATTCTGGCCAGATACTTTTACTTTTAATTGAGTAAAATTTTCACTCAGTACTTGTACTTCCACTTGAGTAACATTTTTGAGTACTTTTTACACCTCTGCCTCCACTCCCACATATGCAGGAACCCACACAAATGTTATTAAGCTTACTCTACTTATTCTTAACAAACTTGCAAGAATCTCATATATAATGTCTTGCCTTGATGATTTTACTCCACTTGCTCGATAATGCTGTGTATAGAATCAGAACAAATTAGGCTACATTCCATAATCTAATCTGGTCTGATTAATGTACAATAAATTCTTTTCAAAGACAATTTACAAGCTCCCTGTTCTACCCCAGTTAAACATCATAAAATATTTACTCCTGTTTTACATTTATTGATCAGTTTTTTAGCATGCATTGCAAACGTCAATCTAGATTCCATCCATACACTGAGATATTTGACTACTGAAACTTGCTCCAGCACTTGATTTTACAACTTTAACTTAACCTCTGGTACTTTTTTTCGCTTTTGTGAAACATATAACTTGAGTTTTAGCCACAGATAATCTGAAGCTCCAATTATTTGCCCATACCTATGTCACGGTTCAGTTTTTTTTTTTTTTCCTTTGTTCTAGTTTCCCGCCACTATCTGTTACTATGGACACTAAACACATTCATCACTGCTGTTTGTCATTTTAGTTAATTCGTCAGTGTATATCAGTTCAGTTCGGTTGATGTGTCTTTGTCGGGTCTCGTATCTACTTGTGTTGTGTCCCTGCCTGGATTCTGTGTTCTCCCTTTATCAAGTAAAGACTTCCTTGTGAATTATCTTCTTCGTTGTGCGTTTTATATACAACCAGTACATTACAACCACTTTATCTACTGCTTTGTGTATTCTTTGAGGCACACATGCAATATTACGTCCTCTTTTCCATATTGCCCCGTCATCTGCAAATAATGCCCTTCCAATGTCATTCTTAAAATTACCAACAATATCATTAATCATAATATTATAAAATACTGGGCTGCATACACTTCCTTGTGAAGTTCCATTATCCATCGTGTATGTCTCAGAATACTCTACTCCTATCCTAACTTGTATTGTTCTTTCTAAAAGAAAATCAATAATCCAGTTGTATAACTTTCTTCCAATTCCCATGCATTTAAGTTTAATTAAAAGTCCCTCTTTCCAAAGCATATCATATGGTTTCTCAATATCAAATAAAACCCCTAGCAATATTTCTTTATTTACCTGAGCTTTCCTGATAACGGCTATTAGACTTAAAACAGCGTCCATAGTATTCCGACCTGCACTGAATCCACTCTGATATGGCGATAGAAGATCTTTTATTTCCAATATACAATTTAGCCTATATGATAATTTTTTTCCATCAGTTTACATAAATTAGAAGCAATTGGCCTATAATTAATTGGATTAGATTTATCCTTTCCAGGTTTGCCAACTGATACAATTATTCCATGCTTCCATGAAGAAAGAATCTTTCATCCATTCCATCTTGTTGAAAAGATTTAAAGGTGCCATCGAATGTAAAATTTAATTTACCTTGGCATAGTTGAATAACAAGAGTTCAGTACATGGAAATTACATACAGTGAGTCTCAAACTCCATTGTTTCCTCCTTCTTATATAAATCTCATTTGTTTAAAAGACCTCAGAAGAACAGGCGAATCTCAACATAACACCGACTGTTACGTAACAGATCATTAATATGTACGCCCCCAATATTTGCATATGCCAGCCCATGTTCAAGGCATTAGACAAGCCAGTATTAACGTCTGGATCTGTGCACAGCTGAAGCATCAGACTAGGTAAGCAAGCAAGAACAACAGCGAAAAATGGCAGATGGAGCAATAATAACTGACATGATTCATGATTACATGATATTTTTAGTGATATTTGTAAAATGTCTTTCTAAATGTTTTGTTAGCATGTTGCTAATGTACTGTTAAATGTGGTTAAAGTTACCATCGTTTCTTACTGTATTCACGGAGACAAGAGCCGTCGCTATTTTCATTTTTAAACACTTGCAGTCTGTATAATTCATAAACACAACTTCATTCTTTATAAATCTCTCCAACAGTGTGTAATGTTAGCTTTAGCCACGGAGCACCATCAAACTCATTCAGAATCAAATGTAAACATCCAAATAAATACTGTACTCACATGATCTGATGTATGCATGATGAACACTTTGTAAAGATCCATTTTGAGGGTTATATTAGCTGTTTGAACTGTGTTTATGCTGTTTAAGGCAAGTGCGAGCCCCGGGGGTGGAGAGCACGAGAATTTAAAGGGGCCGCAGCATAAATCGGCTCATATTTAATGATGCCTCAAAATAGGCAGTTAAAAAAATTAATAAATCTATGGGGTATTTTGAGCTGAAACCTCACAGACACATTCAGGGGACACCTTAGACCTATATTACATCTTGTGAAAACACGTTCGATGGCACCTTTAAATAATATTTAAAGATCTATCTAGTAAATGTTGAATTTTTAACTCCCCCTAGAGCCATCTTTAATTCATACATAGTAAAATCTGCATGTAAAGCTTCACCAGAAGGATTTATTTTCATCATTAATTCTGGATGTTGATTTTTGTTCTGATTTCTACTCTTTTTAATATCCTCTGATACATTATCATTGTTACATGTGCCCTGGGTCCATCCTCTATTCTAATATGGACTCCACTTCCCACAATTCCCCACCTGGGAACTAATCACACACTCACACCTGTTTCCCATCAGTGACACTTTATAAGCTTCACTCAAACACACACATATTGCTGATTATTGTTTAGCTTTTGTTCTACCTTGTCACGGAATAATCAGCCTAACTAAGATCCAGTGGCTTTTATGAGCGTTTCCAGCCACAACATGGATCCAGCAGTACGTCTTGATTGAAGCAGTGGGCAGAGTGGTCAGTACTGAGACTGGGACTATTAACCGCAATATGGATAACATCACGGAGAAGCTCACGACTTTGCAAAGGCAATTGGACCGATTCGGAGACCAGAAGGGACTAAGAGAGTAGTCGTGTAAATTGGAATGCGGCTATTCGCCCCAAGACCAAACAATCCCAATCTTATCTGCTTTCGGCTCCCATCAACCAGCACTGGCCTCAGCCAAGGCCGCTGTTGGAACAACAACTCCCCCGGAAGAGCACTGCAGTGAGACGCTCTTGTGTTCCTCCCCCCATTCCCACAGACACCTGCTGATTGTTGACTCTGTCTGGGACCTGATCAAGGCTGTCTCCATGGCAACTTGCTGTATCGCTATGACAATCCTGCGGACTTGAGGCACCTAGATTTGATGCCAGGAGTAGTGACTCTCCAGGCCTACACATACAAGAACTTTTACATACATACACACACACACACGCGCACATATATAAAGATATGCATTCACCCCCCCAACCCCTCATCCCACGCCTTCGCCGCTTTGTACCGCCAGTCTGACAAGCGGGTCTGTGTGACCAGCGCCGAGAATGGCTGCAGGACCGGATGGCTGCTTGCCTGTGCTGGGTTACCTCCACTCCCCACTCCCCTCCCCTGTTGCAAGTCGTGTGTTTATGCTGTACTGATTATGTGCTTATGTTGCTGAGGTGTTTTTTTTTCCTGTTCTCACACTGTACTCCCCACAGGAGCATAGTCTGGGGGTTGTTTTTTTTCTTCTCCTCCCCTCCCTCATGTGATGCTGTATTTCTTCCTCAATCCCTGTCTTCCTGTCCTGTCTACCCCCTTGTCATATTGTATGTATGGACAGGTTGATGGCTAATTTTGCCGGTACCTGTGACCAGTGACAATAAAGGTTACTACTACTACTACAAGACGATAGAATTAATCTGCTCCCGTGACATACAGAGCTGAAGTGTGGACTCATTTTGGCTTCAACTATAAATAAACCAGTAAGGAGATCGACAAGAGTCAGTTGTTTGCAAAATAGGCCATGTTATAATCCAAAACTCTGGAAACGCATTGAATCTGAGAGCTCACTTAATATCCCAATGCCATCTGCGTTGCTTAGAAAGAATTCGATAGAATATGTACTGCACTTTTTCCTCTCAGTGACAAAATAAACACAACAAAAATGACAGCGGTGACAGCAGAAAGAAAGCATCTGATCATAGCGATGTGGATATGTTTGCAACAGCTGTTCAACACTTCAGTGAAGGCACATTTATTTAAATAAAACTTTATACAATAGACTACTTTAAAGCAAGCAGCTTTACAGTATTAAATATTAAACAAACAGACATTCATGAAATGGACTATGCACTAGTTGTTAAATAGTTTAGAAATTAAAAACTGTTATACTGTAAACCTTTAAAACATATACACCTAAAAAAATCCTGCAATCACTTTACTATTTTCCCTTAGATTACACAAAATAGTGATTAGTGATATAAATGCAAATTATACTGTATTGATTAAATAAAATAAAGTTGTTTTCAGGTTTTATGCATATGGCGGTGTGTTCATTATGACTGTTTTATTCTAAAATTAGATCCTCTTTCTAAAAAAAACAACAAGAAATATCGCAATTTATCACCTTTCTTACAGTATCGCAATATATCGCAATATATCGTAATGTATCGTATCGTAACCCCTGTATCGTGATACGTATCGTATCGCCAGATTCTTGGCAATACACAGCCCTACTGTTAACTGGCTCTCTTTTCACTGTGGGGGTCGCGGAGGAATGCAACATTACTCAAGTGCCTTTAATGGTGGTTGCGCTAGAACCCACTCACAAAATGGCAGCCACAACAACACCAAATCAAGTCACAGTTGATCTTCCTGAGCCAAGTCCAGTCACCGTTGATTAGGGATGGGCGATATATCACATGCGATTGTCACGTGCATTTCGTCAGTAAAGCCGGTTCCCTGATTACCGCTAAATCGGCATCACCTGCTTTCAAATGGAGTGGCATTCAATAGACAGAACCGTAGATCACTGACAAGCTACGCAATATCGCGTTCATTATCGAAGGCGATTCATCTGCGATATGAACGCGATATTGCGTAGCTTGTCAGTGATCTAAGGTTCTGTCTATTGAATGCCGCTCCATTTGAAAGCATCTTGATCTTCGTGAGCCAAGTCAAGTCACAGCTGATCTTTCAGAGCCTCGCCACGTCTCAGCAGACCTCCCGGAGCCTCGTCACGTCTCAGCAGATCTTCCAGAGTCACGTCTCCGCTGATCTTCCTGAGTCACGTCACTTCTCCGCTGATTGTCCAGAGTCATGTCACGTCTCTGCTGAACTTTCAGAGCCTTGCAACATTATGTCTGACACCCCAGAGTCACGTCTTGTTGTGGTTGTCATACCACAACCCTCCTCTGTTCTGTTGGGGGAACCCATCATCAAACGTCAGAGGTTGGCATCTAGCGTGGAGGATCCACCGCTGGTGTCAGTTCGAACAGCTGGTTTTCCCAAACCAATAAATTTTAGTCCTTCTGCTCCTGAACTGATTCCACTGTCTGCAATGCTCCCCATAATGGGGGTCGCCTTATGGGGTACCTGGGCCACGTACATTACCGCTGAATCTTCAGAGGTGGCGGCATATGCTGCAGAACCTCACAAAGTGGCGGTGCTTGCTTCAGCTACATGCACGTTGGTGCCGTCCAGCGACATGCTCTCATCCTATCCTGAATCAGCCACAGAGTCCGTTGATGAACTCTTGTCCTGTCTAGACCCAGCCGCAGAGGCTGTCTGTGAACTTTTGTCTTGCCCAGAACCAGCCACAGAGGCCATTTTTGATTCCTCCCTTTTTACGGATCGTACCACTGCAGACCCTCTAGAGGTGTCAGTGGTACCCAGCTTTGAACTTTCACCCCATCCTGTCACGGCTAAGGAGGCCGTCTATGAACTTTCACCTTGTCCTGTCACCGCTAAAGTGGCTGTCTGTAAGCCCTCAGCCAAGATGGCTGCCACACCTGAGCCCTCAGACTGCAGCGCTGGCCATTATGGCCACAGCCATTTGGTATGTGTGGGCAGCGCACACATCGGCTCCAGCCCATGAATCTGCTCCAGAGCCCGCTTCAGCCCACACGCCTGCTCCAGCCCATGTATCCTCTTCAGAGCCTGCTCCAGCCCATAAGCCCGCTCCTGTCCATGAGTCTGCCCCAGAGCCCAGCATTGTGAGTTCATCCCTGAGTTTCCCGTCTGCCTCGACACAACCACAGAGGTCATTCCTGAGCTCCATGTCTGCCTCGACGCGACCACAGAGGTCCTTCTTGAACCGCATGTCTGCCTTAAGACAACCAGAGAGGACTTTCTGCTCAGAGCTTTGGAGGGCATTCCTGAGCTCCCTGCCCATCCTGTTATGGCCCTAGTGGCCAAAACTAACCTCTCAGTAACCTCTCAATTTTCTTATGAATCTGCCATGCATAATTTGGAGTCTGCACTGCCTATGACCATCACAAGCACTGTCAATGCTAACATTGTCTTTCATGTGCACAGCTTGGGAAGTGTGTACACACCTGCAGCAGATAGCAGTGTTACTGAAGGTTATTTGGAGAATCTGAAGACAGAAAAAAAGTACATCCATTCTGTGTGGATGTACTTCCTCTCCCCTTAGAAAAGCCTTTGTTCCAGGACAGTGTGCGCTGATCAAAAGCCTGAAACCGACGAAGGTGGGAGAGCCGAAGTATCTTGGACCAGCTATGGTGATTGCCGTAATGAGGACAGGAAATCTGACAAATTACCAACCACAGTGGATACACGCTTCGAGAATAAAGCACTGTCCTACAGGAGAGCAGGCAAGCTACCAATTCAAAATTGAATCTCAAAAGGGGATTCACCTTACTGCATAACAGGGAGGAGCAAAACACTGATTAAGCTGAGGAAGGAACTACCTCTAATAGTGAGGTGGGGGTTAGCCAAAGCTGGAAGATAGATGGCCCATTGAGCCAAACAGTGTTAATTCCTTACACACCCCATGCACTAAGGGCCAAATTTTATTGATGGACATACCACCTCTAGAGGTTTACACAGTGTTCAATCGCAGAAGCTGTCAAAGCGTTCAGCGAAAATATTGTTAAATTAGCTAAATGCTCCCTAGAGGAAGAACCAAGATTGGAAGAAATAATTCTTCAGAAACCCTATCCAAACTGAATCGTGTTTTTCCTGTTCACAACAAAGTAAGGAAGCTTCAAAGTGTTTAAAAAGGATATATGTATATGTGTGTATGTCTACAATAATCAGCTCTTATGTGCACAATGATGTTCCATAGGTAAGACATTACGTCTTAAAGTGGCCACTGTGAGATTCTAGAAACATCATGTGCCCTGTCTCTCTTCGTCATGTGATCTTTCTCTGTACACCCTAAAAGGATGCAGCCCTCACGTCTGTTACAATCACAGAAGGGCAGAGACACTGGATGCATAAAAGTGAGTGTTTATTTTCAAAACCAGATAAAACAACACTTAAGCAGGTGAGTAGATAGAAAGTCTTCAGTTGATTAGAGATGAGTAGAATGATAATACTGTCCTTTGTTGTTGCAGGAGGATGGATGACGATCGAAGGTAGTATTCCACACAACACAAGGATGAGGGACTTCATGCACATCTAACAATATTTCCACATAGAAGACAAGAGACGAACAGAGTAACAGGTAGATTCCCAATGAGGTCCTTGCGGGGAGCATACAGGTAAGATGCTAACTGGAAGCTGTTAACGGGAAGCCATTAACAAGACCGGACAATGAGTATGACTGAGTGAGAGTCTTTTATACTGTGAGTGACGAGCGTTAATCAAATGCAGGTGTTCTGATGTACTGGATGTCCTGTTGGGTCATGACATGAACACAGAACACTTATCGCACATACACAGATACACATGATTCACAGCTTCTTCAAGGTTGAGGTTTATCTGAGCGCTGCTCTGAGCAGGAAACCTTCCCAAAACATACTGATAACATGTTCTTTTCTCTCAGTGAGAGGTACAGACAATATTCCAAATTATTTTCTAGTGTTTGAAAAGAAAAATAAATGCTTTAACATACTTTTAAGAAGTCATTCAAATAATTTAATAGAAAGATAATGTCACAGACATGCCAGACTCTACCATCACCCAGACAGCACACGTCATCACCCGAGTTCTAATCACGCACACTTGCATCCCATCAGCACCCTCATCAGCAGCAACACAAAAGGCACACGCACTCACACAGTCACTGTCCAGTCTCGTTTGCACATGATCTTACCTTTCTGCTTACCTCAAGGACTCCTTCCAAGATACTTACCTGTCTCCAGCATGTTCCCAAGTCTCCTCGTTGTTTCCTCGTTTCATGTGAGTTCCGCTGTGTCTTTTCAGTTCCAGTCTGTCATGGGAGGTTACATTGCACAGTTGTAACCTCCTACGCTCTCCTGGCAGGTTACAATTGTATAAAATAGACAATAGATTTTACCTCGAAGGACTTAACTAGAACAGGATATTCTACAGAGCACATAGTGCATTACTGACCTTCAGTCCTTAAACATGGTTGTCTTTACATCAATCTTTGTTATTCGGTTTATGATCAAACTCCTTGACTACAAAACAAATGCATATTTATTCTCTGGAAGCCGGGTTAAACGAGTAATCACTGTTACTGCATTCCTGGCATGGGCCAGACCCTCAGTCACTCCTCAGATACTAAATACAGACATTGCCTGTAATCATAAACACCAAGATATATACACTTTTTTATTTTTTAAAAGAAAACTATAATTTCCAATTCATTATATAATACAAGGAGATGGATCGTAAATCCACGCCTTTCACTATACCCCTCATAGATCTTTTTTTAATATTAAAAACAAAATTGTGGTCTAACTCAAAATAAACAACGAAAAATAAATAAGACCCATCATAATCCATCGAAGTACTTTAAGTCTCTTAAATCATCCTTCAGTTTAGTCTATCATGTACCACTTTAATTGCAGAACATCTTTTAAATCTCTTTTTAAAAACACTTTTAAAAACAGAAATGAAAAACAAATTTACATCATCATTTTCAATAAAACACAGAATTGTCACTTTTATGTATAACCCTTTTGTTAAGATTTCTTTTCACAACAGATCCATTACAGCCAACAAAAAACAAACATAAATAACCATAAACCTAAACTTTTTAATCTTAAAATAAGTTCATCAAAATGACACAAGCATCAAAACGTATAAATTCAGTTATGTCAACAATTTGTTTGTCTTGACTGACATATATCTTTATCATGACATCACTGTTAATTATACTCAATACCTAATTCTTTTTAATCTGAAACTCAATTTTCACAACATTTCACAGTACTCAGACCATGTCAACAGTGCAGAATTTGGAATCAAATTAAAACTTCCTTTAAAGTCAGTTTTAAACTCAAATGTCAATTATAACTGCTTAGGCTAAATCACCAAAATCTTAACCCTCTTCTTTGGCAGTGATCCTTATATTCTCATTAGGCTTGCCACTGCATCAAAATTGTCATAAACATAAACACAAACGGACAGATTTTTAAAAAAATATAATCTTCCATATCACTTATAAATTATACAAATTTGTACTATAAGACATACAATTTCAATTTCTTTAAAGCTGTTTTTGAAACAGTTTTACATCTTTTTTTTATCACAATAATTTCAACTGCTTATAATTTTGTCACTCTATCCTATCAAATTGTTATTCTGCAGATCTAAATTTTTTTATTATTGTCTCAGTTCCATTATTATCTCTACTGTTTTGTAGAAAACAAAGTATTATTTTACTCACATCTCAACCCCTAGGTTACACAGACAGCCTTATAGCTGCTTTCTCCTTAAACCCTTATTACATAAATTATATTTCTCTAGACATCTAATGTCATGCATCCATTTAATGGATGAAAAATAAAACTTTTATCAGTTATATTCAGAATTATTGGCTTCTATAAAGTTTTTCATTTCACTTAACCCATCTGTAATATTAAAACACTCATTCCAGAGGTTAATGACATACACACACTGAGGACAGAATATTTCTGCAAATGAAAAAATACAAAACAAAGTCCAGT
>RJVU01026072.1:411996-427179 GCA_003731715.1 Anabarilius grahami
ATTTGTAATAGAAAGGGTTTAATGACAATATCTGATTATGGTTACACTTAAAATAATTACAAAATAGATGTATGAGATGATAAAATAATATACCATTAATCGTATACAGCATGTATGTTAAAAGTTACCTGAGAGAGAGAAAGAGAGAGAGAGAAAGAGGGCCAGAGAGTGCCCAAGAAAAGCCAAGAATCCAAGAAAGAAGAGCATAGAAAAAGAGACCAGAGCATAGAAAAGAGAGAGCATAGAAAAAGAGACCAGAGCATAGAAAAGAGAGAGCATAGAAAAAGAGACCAGAGCATAGAAAAGAGAGAGCATAGAAAAAGAGACCAGAGCATAGAAAAGAGACAGAGCGATAGTTACAATGTTCTTTTATCCCTTCCTTGACCATGTGACCGAAACCCAAATGTGAGACATTCAAACTGACCAATCAGAAGATTAAAACTTCCCCCACTGTACTAAAGGTGTGACCATTTGTAGACCCCCGATGTACACACATCTTGGCCTACAGGCCTTGATCGCTATCAGCACCTTTGTGTCTTCCAAATGGCCCCTGTAGCAAGAGAGAGGGGGTTGAAACAGTAAAGCAAATGTCTTTGTTCATTTTAAAATATCTTTAGATATTTTCAATTCTTACACTCATTATATAATTTTTGTAAATTTTTGAACACAAAAAAAGTTACGGACTGCAGCTTTAAAGGAATTAAGTCTTCTGATATAAATTGAATGTCAAGTTTGCAAATTAATTCTACCTTGGTTTATTGCATATGAAAATGAAATGGTGAAATATTACCTCTACATGAAGGTCAGTAAAAGGTGTCTTCCCGATGACAACAAACACTACAACTGATTTTATCACAACTTTAAAGTATACATTTTCTAAAATACAAATCACAAAGTTATCTTGTTTAACAAAACTGATTTTAAAAAAATCCAGTCTTCTTCACCTACACCCTCTACTACATGCTGCTCCATCAACTCCTGACAGTCCCATGGTTTCCTCTGGCCACTTCTTCATATCGTCTACCCACGTTAACAATGTCGATATGAGACCATCTGATCATCATATAAAGTTTTCTCCATGAGTAGGCTATCATTAGTTTTGTCCAGCTAATTATTATTTTATACCCATAAAAATAAGTAACTGCCAGATAACGATTACCTGCTTTTTCCCGACATGGTTAACATTAATTGGTGTGTTATCTTAACTAATAACATGTATTAATTAGCTCATAACGCCCACATTTAATGTTACAGAAAAAAGCTCAGTGATCCGTCAGATCCTGAAGGTCGGTTAGTACAGTTTACTCATTTTGTCGGTGTGAAATAACAGAAATTGAAAATTAATAGTTAGTTATATATCTTCAATCTCCCCACGAAGCTCCGACAGTCCTCAGAGAAGCTGTCAATCAAAACTGTCAATCATGACGACACGCCCCGTTTCTACAGCATCAAATTGCTAGCTAAAATCAAACTTATCACAAAAACGAACAATTTAATATATATCAGCGTGATAACAACTACCTTAAATGACCAAAACCATCTTTCAGAAAGTTTTATTTGAAGCAGAATTTATTTTGAAGTTTTCACTGAAGTCTCATTCGACTGCATTGAGAGGGCGGGGTTTATGACCTGTACTGCATCCAGCCACCAGGGGGCGATCAAAGAGGCACAGCGACGCCACTTTCAACAGCCAGATTCAAACGGCTTTCGCGCTTTGGCTGGCGCAGAGCCAGAGAAACGTTCATCAGCGCTTGGCATTTACAGCTATGCAGTGTTTTCAACAACATGTTTATTTTAGGTCAATTGAAATATAAATTGCCGACTTTTTTTATTCATATCAGATACACATAGTGTCAGTAACTATAAAGTTTACTCTATTTTTCTCCTGGATCACCGGCCACATGCTTAACATGTATTTCGGGAGAAACTGATGAATTCACGTGCTGTAAATCTGACTGACAGCACTCTGAGCAGCTGCGCAAATAAACATGGCGGCGCCCATCTCGCGTTATAGATCAAGATCGTTTAAATAACGTAGGTTATATAACACACTCACTTACTCTTATTTGAAAAGCGGAATATCAGATAGTTTATGACATGGTACGCAAGTTTGTGAATATTTAAAAAAAGGAGAAACTAAATAAAAGCGATACATCTGTCATACACTGTAGCTGTGTCCGAAACCGCTCACTCGTTCACTAATCCCTATATATTGTATGGCATTTGAGTGCACTATCTGCATAGAGTGAACGAAATGAAGTGAGTGAATTCGGACGCACACTGTGCGTATTTTTAATAATGTTTTTTAGTTTGTTAGAAACTCTCACGCTCACAGATGACGTGGTCTTTGAGCGCCATCAGGCGACCGTTATGATCTACCTACAGATGATTAAAGATTTTTGTTTTAAATCATCCATTATCATTTAATGAGTTAACTACAGTGCCGCAAATTGTTAAAACACCTTGCTGTTAGTAAAACAATATTGATTTAATGCCTATATAATATATTTTAATAACAAAAATAATAGCCTATATTTTTTTTATTCATTTAGGCCTATGTAATAATGTCTCCCTATATTTTAGTAGGTTTTATTCAAGTAATGATTAATTTAAAAGGTAAAAAAAAAAAATAGAAATTAAATTAATGTTAAAGCAAGCTGTAAAGTAATCATTGGATTACACTCGCTCGCATTTCCGCTCTTTCACACGCGCTCTCAGTCCTCTCCGCATTGGATTTTGGGAAATAGTGCTTTAGCAAGTGTACATCGAATATACACTCGAAATCAGAGAGAATTGTGGGTATAAAGTAGTGAACGAGTGTAGGGAATGAAGTCGTTCACTCAGAATTCGGACACCACTACAAAATGGCCGNTGTTATCATTTGATTTACATCATTTTTCATTTTATATTTTCATCTTTTATATTACTTATTTCCTTGCTATTGTTGTTTAATCAGATGATTGTGGGTTTGAAGGGTTGTTTGTCTTCTTGAGTAAGAGGTAAGAAAATGTCACAGGACGAGGTTGTGAAGCAGTAATTTTCCATAGTTTTTCCCTTGGTATAACAACACAGTACTGGATTTGTAGAGGTCAGATGAAGTCTAACATCTAGACAGACGTATGCAAAGATGCTTATATGATTCAATAAACTCTTTTATTATCAACACTCTGTCTCCTGCTTCTGCTCTTCTCTGGCTTTCTCAGGCAAACTCTCAGTTTGGGACACCAGACGAAACAAATATCTTCTGTCAATATCTGGGGTCGGATCTGATATATCTGATTTGTAGATCTATCCAATCTAACAGTATGAATGTAATCCAGATATACTATATTTATAATGTTATCCTCATCGTGTTATCCTCATCGTGTGTCCTACTATGCATCAGTTGCGTCATTCTCATGCTATCCATCACAAGTCAAATTCTTTCATACTGTATAGTTTTTGGGAAAAGTACACCAGAAGAGTAGTATGTCCGAATTCACAGCACTGATATAAAAGTAGGCAAAAAGTACCCAGATGACCTACTTAAAGTGAGCATACGATGGACGCTTTACTATCCCATGAGGCTACCAGAGATATGAATGAATGTGGAAAAAAAGGACTGATGCTGGTAGGTCACATGACAATGACAATATGGTGAATGTAGTACATCCAGATTACATTCATACCTTAAAGAACATACTCAAATGTAGTACCTACCATACAGTATGTGATTTCGGATGCAGTGATGGGATAGTAAAGTGTCCATCACATGCACACTTCAGAATCTCGCCGGAAGCAGTAGGTCATCCGGATACTTTTTGCCTACTCTTTTATTAATACTGTGAATGTGGTCATACTGTTGTTTTCCCCCATTATATATTAGGGAAGTATGCATATTCTGTGCAGCCTAAAGTCTTAGTTTGGGAAGATACCGACCATGATTGGAGAAATCATAATGGTCAACTCTGATCACATGTTCCTCATAAACCAATCACATTACAGCAATGACATCAATCTACAACAGTCAAACACTGTTTTAAAGATACCAGGTGTAAACTAAATCATACTTTTCGATAACTTGTCTGTGACTTCTCTTATAAAACAGTGATTTATTTTCATAGTAAACTCCACAATAAGCCTCTGCTCCAGTGACATCCATTAAACAGCCTCTGGTCTCCTCAGCCCCTGGACTGCAGCGTTACTCCCACTGTTTGCAAATACCATAGAAATGAATTAAAAGCACCATAAACTGTGGCAAAATTGACTTGTCTTATAAAAGAAAAGCATTTTCTGCTAACTCAATTGATCAATCCAAAATTAATGGGATGTCAGTCAGTCTGTGATTATGTTTTTATAACTTATTGCACTTGAATGGTCAAATACACACAAAATTAATCCAAAACACCTATTCTCATAAATCGACTGTCTTAAGTGAATGTAAACAGTTGGAGAAGAGTATATATTGGATCCGTGCAATCGGTCTTAAAGTGACAGCAGCCTAAAATACCTGCTGACGATCTGAGATCTTGTGCCTGTTTCAGACCCGAGCCGCACATGCAACTGTGTGTTCACATCTGGAGCTACGCAAGGCAAGTGTTAATTATTTAACAATGACCATAACTTTTATAAAGGTTAACAGAGGTGGGTCTCTTGTAAGGATTAGAAAACTGTTGTTGTGAAGTCTTACTTTCATAAGGCCATGCATATTTTAACCGAGTAAGAATAACCTCTAACAGAGCTGACCAAATTTGAAGTGTCACCAGTTCAAACAAAACTGTGTCACACAAGCAGAAGAAAAGCAGCCACTTGATCACAATATGAATCCCTGAAAAATTCCCAAATCAGATCTAAAGAGGAGCAATAAATGCCTGAGAAAAGCATCATTTAAGCTGCAGATCTTGCTTAAGTTTACATAACTTTAATATATGTAAAGTATTTTACAGGCCGATTCAGATGTATATTATAGTTGATCCAGAGAATACACTGATGGGCAGGAACTCTGGTCCGTCACCAGCAGACTGGGCTTTCCCTCCAGCACAGCCGGACACACCCAGTTCACCTTCTCTCCGTGCTGAAAACACTGTCTGGGCCCGATGTTTCCATGTGTCTCTGAACTAGAGGAAGCACTGCCGGCCTCCTCTTCCTGTCGTTTCTGGTTTTTGTCACATGTCTTGGCTCTGGCTTTAGTTCTCTTCTTGTGGCCTTTAGTCTTCCTGCCATTTTCCACCAGTGGATGTTGACTGAGGTCCCAGAGAGCCACGAGGCCGTCGTTCCCTCCGGTGGCCAGCCAGTACGGGTGTGAGAGGAAGCTGATGAAGTGAGCCTGCGACGCTCCCTGACTGTGAGCCTGGAGCGTCTCTCGCTCCCGGAGCCTGCCGTCGTCAGACACCCGCAGCAGATGGACGCAGCCGTCCTCGGCCGCACAGGCCAACACGTTCCCGCAGGACGCCACACCCACGCAGTGTGCGAGAGGAGGGTTGAACATCTGACGCGCATCTTCCTCCTGCGTGTCCTGCAGACTGAAGCTCCAGAGCGGACGCGGCTTCGGCAGGTTCCACAGCAAAACCTGCAGCGTGAGAGACGCAAATCAAACTCATCATTACATTCAGGTCTACTTCTGTCACTTCACAAGCTTTTTTGAATCGTTAGTGTTCATGCTTAAAGGGTTAGTAAACCAACAAATGAAAATAATCCCATGATTTACTCATCCTCAAGACATCATAGGTGTATATGACTATCTTCTTTCAGTCAAACAAAATCAGTTTTATTAAAAAATATCTTGGCTCTTCCAAGCTTTATATTGGCAGTGATAATCAGAGTGATGAAAATTACATGCAAACTGGAGTGAAGAGACTCGATTAAGACTTGATTACAATTAAGACCTTACTCTGATTATGAGAAATAACTACATTGCTGGTGCACATGTAAACACAGTCATTTGTAAGGCAAATGTTGAGGTGTTTCGTCTGTCATTTGATCTGATATTCGCTACTGTAATGAAGATGAACGTAACTTTTAATAAGCAGGGGGAAATCCTCTACTTCAAACATAATATAGATATAAAACCGCTGACTTGTTAGGTGATGTTTTCTCATTAAAATCAGATGATTTCCTATTAATTCAACTGAATGTGAGGGAATATTAATATGGTGGCGCAGTGACGTCGTGAGCAATCCAGTCATTTTTATACAGATCAGTGGTCCCGACCTGTGTCAAAAGTTTGGAACTACACCCACTTTACATTTTTGGCAGTTTTATTAATTATCAGCATTGGCAGACACGTTTTTCTGTTTGTCTGACATTCAGAATTAGGGTTGCAAAAGGGCGGAAAGTTTCCGGTAAATTTCCACGGGAACTTAACCTGGGGAATTTTGGAAATAGTCCAATTTGGAAACTTAACAGGAATTTATGGGAATTAATTGGAAATTTTGGGAAATGTATATACATTTATAATATTTATATAAAATGAATCATAAAAACAAATATAAAAATTTTGTTGAAATGACAGTTATTTATTTTTCACATTCAATTAATTCTAATTTAGTAAATATGTAAAATAAATATATTTTTATCGCAGCAAGTGTTATTTATTTCAGTGTCACGTGATCCTTCAGAAATCACTCTAATATGCTGATTTTGATACTCAGTTATTATCAATGTTGGAAACAGTTGTGCTGCTGAATATTTTTTGGAAACTGTGATACTTTTTCAGGATTCACTGATTAATAAAAAGTTAAAAAGAACAGCATTTTTTCAAAATAGAAATCTTTTCTAACAATATCACTTTAATATCACTTCTTTTTTTTTATCAATTTCACACATCTGTGCTGAATAAAAGTATTAATTTCTTTCAAAAAAAGAAAAAAGAAAAAAAGTGATTGACCCAAAATTTTGAACCGTAGTGTATATTGTTAGAAAAGATTTATATTTTAAATAAATGCTGTTCTTTAACTTTTTATTCATCAATGAATCCTGAAAAAAGTATCTCAGGTTATAAAAAAATATTCAGCAGCACAACTGTTTACAACATTGATAATTGATCATCAAATCATCATATTAGAATGAAGACTGGAGTAATGATGCTGAAAATTCAGCTTTGATCACAGGAATAAATTACATTTTTTTTGTATATCATAATATAAAACCACTATTTAAATTGTAGTTATTTTTCACAATTTCACTGTTTTTTCTGTATTTTTTGATCAAATGTGCATGTTATGGACTGGGGGAGTGCACAGTGCATGCAGGGGGCGTGGCCTCAATAGCCCTGCAGTAAGTCATGTGATGTGTGAATGTGATGTGCAGTGTAAAAATTAAACTAAAATTGCTTTAAATATGGTTGTTTTAACCAAAATTATGCTGCAAGATGTTTTTTCGACTACATTTAAGTACCCTGTTATAGGCTAACCTGCAATTTTGCAAATTCCCTGTTTATTCCCATTAATTCCCGTGGAAAGTTTCAATGAATTTTGCAACACTATTCGGAATACACACATCACTGATGCGAAGGACTTCAGCTCTCGCCGGGCAAACCGTCATCCATCAGTCAGTGTCGCACCTGCATGTCGAGTCCTGCAGACACCAGACTCTGAGGCCTGTGAGGTCGGAAGGTCACGGACGAGCAGATGTTGTCGTGTCTGCGCAGCGTCCTGACGACTTTCTCCAGCTGTAGATCAACGAGCGTCACGGCTCCGGAGTCATCGGCCGCAGCGAGCTCACGGCCGGTCTCGTTCACAGACAGACAGTTGATCTCCTCCTCGGCCACGTCCGTCAGCTCAGCCGCCGCCGTCTTCAGGTTCCTGACGTCCAGCACACTCACAGCGCGTCCGTGAGAGGCGTACAGCACGCAGGGAGCCGGCGGCGAGAAGGCCAGGCTCGTGACGTCATCGCTCAGGTGCAGCGTGGAGAGCGGCGAGCCGTCGTGGTTCCACAGGGTCAGTTCTCCTGCTTCTGCTCCGGTCGCCACCGTGTGCTGGGATTCACAGGAGACGGCAGCACACAGCACCGCTGAGGAGTGACCGCCGGCCCACACGCGGGACATCCTGACCTATAATGTTATTAATCACATCAAATAAAACACAACAACCCATACATTATATCCTGTAAGGTGAAAGAGGATCCAGTCATGTGATGCTCTCCAAAAACAACTAAAGGAATCTGAAGTATCAGCACTTAAATAAACAAGCAGAACTGAACTAGTGTGGATGAAGGATGAGAAAAACATGACAGATCGATTCAAATAACTGTGTCAGATAATAAATAAATAATATAATCCATTTCTTACTAAATTACATGAATCAACAAATTCACATTAATCATCACTGCACTTGCACATGGATGTCGTTAGAATCATATTTAATACTATTTAATCTTTTACACGAAGGAAGGCTTTATATATATATTCCTGTACACTGGAGTCAGATTTCGCTGTGTTTTGATGGCTTTAACTATTGCTCGAATCGTCTTTTGACCCTTACCTGAATCCTAAATAGCGAATTAAATCAGTTCTGCTCTTTTATTGTTGTTTGTCGTCATTATATTGCTTTCTTTTGCTCCATGCAAACATCGATTATTAGACCTGTTATGTTTTGCCGTCGCTCCTGAGCAGTTTCCACGTGTCGCCTGCTGATGACGTCGCGAGGGCGTTCTGTCACGCGCCTTGTAACGTTTGCTGTTGCTTTTACAATTAAACATGGTTTCGCATGCCATCCAAAACTGTTTTTCACAGTATTTTCAGCCATTCCTTCTGGACTTAAAATTATTAAGAAGGGTTATTTATCATATAGTAAATTTACACCAATTTTACCATCATTGGGCAAACTGAGTTTAAATATAAGAAATGTATACAAATGTTTATATTAGACAAATATTCAACAATATCATGTTCCCTTGCAGGTCTTCAAGGAATTATTTGGATATTTTCTTTGATAAACAAATGCTTAAACATATTAGAACCTCCTATTTAATATTTCCTGCTCAACCCAAAATTAAAGAAACTCACTTTAAAATCTTATATGATATTTATCCCTCTGGAGAGTTTCTAAAGGTTTGAGACATTACTCAAAAACCCTGTCAAAAACGACAAATAAAAAAGCTGGAATTTTGATAGATTTATTGGAAAAATATAATTTGTTATGATGTTGTTATTTTATCCCTTGTATTTAATCTTGATTTATTAATATAGATTAAAATTGAAGTGTTTTTTTTGTTGCCTTTTTATATATCCTGTTGTCTAAGGCCCTCTTAACATTGATGCTTTGAATGTAAATTGTATGCCATTTTGTTCTGTAAAATTGTAATTTTTGTTAATATGTCACAATTTTTTTTTTTAACATTTTCTGCTGTTGATATTAAAAATGTTAAAAATATATATATTGCACTGTATATGTGTATACAGTGGTGGCCAAAATTATTAGAACAGTGATTTTTTTTTTATGTTTTAAAATAAGTCTCTTTTGCTCACCAAGTCTTCATTTATTTGATCAAAAATGCAGCAAAAACAGTAATATTGTGAAATATTTAAAATAACTGTTTTCTATGTGAATATACAGTAAAGTGTAATTTATTCCTGTGATCATTTTCAGCATCATTACTCCAGTCTTCAGTGTCACATGATCCTTCAGAAATCATTCTAATATGCTGATTTGATGCTCAATATTTATATTATATTATTATTTATGCATTTGGCAGACGCTTTTATCCAAAGCGACTTACATTGCATTATACTATACATTTGTATCTGAGTATGTGCAATCCCTGGGATCGAACCCATGACCTTGGCATTGCTAGTGCCACGCTCTAACCACTGAGCTACAGGAAAGCTCAAAAAATTGTTATTATTATTGTCAATGTTGAAAACAGCTGTGCACAATTTTTTTTTCAGGATTATTTGATATATTGAAAGTTCAAAAGAACAGCATTTATCTGAAATGTATGTAGTTGCTGTGGAGTTGATTCAACTCATCCACTAGCATGTGCCGTCATGTTCATCTTTTGTGTTGAATTGACCCTCGTTTGTGAAGCAGTCCGGCGTAAAATGACGGCATGTCAACAACACTCTACTACAACAACTCTTCCTCTTCTGTAAGCAGCCCAACATGGCCCCGCCCCCTTTGTTGCGTGTTCTCGGGGGCGGGGTTTATGTAAATTAAGGGTTTGTGATGTCACTAACCCGGGAAGAAGCTGGATTTCTGTAAAAGAAAATATCTCCTTTGCATTGAACTTTGAGCGTCGTAACTTTGCAGATGTTGTTTAAGGTCAAACAGCAAGACTGCGGCCAAAATGATTGCAAATGCGATCATTTTTTAAAATGTGCGAGTTAAAATTTCACATGGTCGCATTGGTGCGAGTGCATAGTGTTCAGGTTTTTTTGGCACCTGGATGCCACATGTCCTCCGTTGACCCTTTGACGCGTACGATCACACCGGTGTGATTAGAACGATCAGTGCATCACGTGATCAACTGCTGAATTCATTTGGGCTTTCACGCTTTGGCCGGCGCTGAGCCAGATGGACGCGCTCAGCACTTGTCATATCATATATCATAACTATTCAGTGTTTTCAAGTTACATAAGGTTTATTTTAGGTTTCAGACATTTAAGTACACATACTAGCAACACAATACATTTATAGTTTGTAAATACACACTGATGTCTGTGGAAGCGGCAAAAACAATCCTTTCAAATATAAATTGACGAGGTGTTTTATTCATATCAGACACAAACTTTATTCTTCTTCCACATCACCAGCTCACTTACTCTCATGTATTTCAGGAGAAGTGGACGAACTGACATGTTGTAAATCTGACAGATCCGATTCTCTGAACTGCGGCGCAAGACGAGCATTTGTGGTTTAAAGTATATACATTATAATTTTGGGGAAAATGTCCGATGGTTTCTCTAGATTAGACTCTTATTCCTCGTCTGGGATCATGTAGAGCTCTTTGAAGCTGCACTGAAACTGACATTTGGACCTTCAACCCGTTGAACCCCAGTGAAGTCCACTATATGGAGAAAAATCCTGGAATGTTTTCCTCTTAATTTCTTTTCCACTGAAGAAAGAAAGACATGAACATCTTGATGACATGGAGGAGTAAATTATCAGGACATTTTAATTCTGAAGTGAATTAATCCTTTAATTCGTTTCTGAATATAACAGAGGAGGAGATTTAAACAATCTACATTTATGTATGAAGTATTTTGCCAATAATATAATGTTATTAATCAAATCAAATAAACACGACAATCATTGGTTATCCCATACATTATATTTTGTAAGGTGAAAGTGAAACCAGTCATCTAATGTTCTCCAAAAAGAATTAAAGGAATGACATGAAAAAAATACGCGCCTCACACATTAATACGAGCTGCACTTCCTTTAGCATATCTCTTTATTGATCGATTTTCACACAGAAAGCACCCAGAACATGCATGGAAGCTTTGTCAACACTTAAATAAATAAGCAGAATTGAACTAGTGTGGATAAAGGATGTGAAAAACATGACAGGTAGATTCAAATAACTATAAACTACCTCGGCTTCGACAGGGCAAGGAATAAAGCTACCAGCTGTCAGAGCAGAACTGCTCCTTTCACACAAACACATTATTAGAACATTCACAGCTGTACAGAATGTGTTGTTTTTTAAACGGAGATTATTCCAGTGTTCTAATGATGACATCACAGCAGCATTCTGAGCAGAAACTTTAGCTGACGAACCTCAGAGGCTCATTGCAGCAGTCGTTGAGAAAGATATCAGTGCTTTTCCTGAGTACTACTGATCAAACACTGGTTTAGTTCAGTAGACTCGTGTCCATTTCAGATGGCTACCAAAGTCATATTTTCTTTCCGCCGCATTGGTCGCAATGAGGTTTATCATATAGCACTTTTAAATGAGAATGTTCGGAGGGACCTTCCAGAAATTTGTGCACCATATCAATACATTGTTCTACATCGAGGGTCGTTTCGAGAAACTATCGAACGGCTTGCTCAGTATCCCTTGACACCTGGTCCTGAACGCAATCCACTGCTCTCCATGCTGGCCTGGAATGCAGATTCCTGGGGCGTTACTTTGGAGGCATCAGGTGATTCCACATGGTCCGAAAGGTGCATTGCGTTTTATCCTGTGTATAATAATCCACCGGCAGGACATGTGGAGACATCTATGAGTGAGTCCAGCTCAGATGAAGAACAGCCTGGACCTTCTCACCGGGTCAACATCAGATCTGGGATCAGGCCTGGAGGATCCAGAACACCGGCTGACAGTTAGGTTGAGATGAGACAAGAAAAAGGACGATTTCTGGAAGATCAGGGAGCAAAGAATGGAAAAGCCAGAGATCAGAGCACCGGCAGCTCCCGAGGGCATTCTGTCAAGCACCTTGTAACAATTGCTGCTGTTGATATTAAAGATGCAGTAATATATTTTTGTAGCTGTTTGATTAATTGCCCTGCAATGTTCTGTAATAAACTACTGGAATAACCATTTTAAGGTTATTAATTAGAAAATGGATTGTGTTAACAACAAAGTTAATACATAGAATTTATCCAACACACCAATTCCTAAAAAAATATAAATCTGATCTTTCTGTATCTCGTGTATTCTGTAATATGGATACAGAAACTACTTTACTTCTTTTTTAATGTATATGTTAAATTCTTTTGGAGTGATGTTGAATGTTTATTTGATGGAATTAAAATGAACACAGAGAATAGAGATGTTATTTTTTATTATGGCAAAAAAGATATACACGAGTCATATTTTTAAGTGAAATCTTATTATATTACTTAGTAAGTTTTACATACACAAATGTAAAGGTCTGAAAGGTCCGATATCAGCCATTTCAAGACTGACTTAATGATTTATTTTGAAACTCTACAAAGCTTTCTGCTCGGCCGCGCCGCGGCTCCGGAACCACCTCCCCATCGGGCTGAGAGCAGTACAGAGCCTGGACTCTTCTAAAGCAGATCTGAAGACCTTTCTATTTTTCTATTTTGCTTTTATTGTTGTATTGTTTTTATTTATCTGTAGTTAACATGTTTTTAATAATTTTATTGTAGCACTTTGAGATTCTCCGGAATGAAAAGCGCTTTATAAATAAAATGTATTATTATTATTATAGTGATTTATCCTATATAGTGCTTGCATAAAGCAAGTAGTGTACACAGTCGTAGCTGTTATGTATCTTTGTAACTCATTGTAAGCCCTCTGTTGAGGCACGCGCAAGCACACAATCATTTTTAACCTAAAAAGTTACGGACTGCAGCTTTAATATGTGAATAATTTATCCTTAATATTCTTGTTTTGTACACTCTAAAAAATGCTGGGTTAAAAACAACCCAAGTTGGGTTGAAAATGGACAAACCCAGCGATTGGGTTGTTTTAACCCAGCAGCTGGGTTAAATTTTTGCCCAACCTGCTGGGTAGTTTTATTGAACCCAAATATTGTTTAAAAATTACTGTATTTCTTGCTTAAAATGAACCCAAAATATGTTGGAAATTAACATTTATTAATATGTTTAATAAACAAACATTTATTAATACTTTTTTTGAATAATATTTAAACAATAAACATTTATTAAATTGCTTATTAATAAATGCTCATCTTTTTGATTATTATTGTTGCCTCTAGTAATTATGAGTCTGATCTTTAATTTTCAACCTATTTTGGGTTCATTTTAAGCCAGACATATAGTAATTTGTAAACAATTGTTGGGTTAAATAAAACTACCCAGCAGGTTGGGCAAACATTTAACCCAACTGCTGGGTCAAAACAACCCAATCGCTGGGTTTGTCCATTTTCAACCCAACTTGGGTTGTTTTTAACCCAACATTTTTTAGAGTGTATGTTATCTTGTATATGAATTAGTTAGCCCTTCTGAAGACTCGCTTCAATGTGTGAGGCCTGAAGTGGACTTGATGCCACAAAAGTTCCTAATTTAATATGTGATAGGCTGAAGAGAATAGCTCGCCTTGATGAGGACACTACTAAATTTTATGTTTACACTCAACTCAATCCAGTCCAACTGTCGTGGTGTTCGGTGGCGAATCCAGTGATGATCTGGAAGCATCGTTAGCCAACTATGGTCGCAAGTTCCATTGAATTCTATTGGTAACGACGGAACTTGCGATGATGGTTGGCTTTTGGGAAACGCACCCCTGCCTGTTGAACAGTTTAGTGAAATCAGCAAAAATCTGGATGTGCTGAAAGAGCTTGTTATAGAGTGTAAAGTGTTTTTGTAGTTATAAAATACGCTAATACTGTCTTGATATGTTTGCTCTTTGCAATGCTTACTTACTATTTACTGTTTTTCATAGCATTGTTTTTGGTGAATTGTATTAAAACTACCATAAATTGCATTAACATTGAATTGTATTAAAACTACCACTACCAGTGAAAAATAAATATACCAAAATGTACATTTATTTTATGCTAAGTATACTACAAATACATTTACATATTTATGTACTTAACCTGCAATTGTACTTTTGGAATACTAAACTGATATACTTAGGGTCAATCTTTCTCACAGTCTACCGCTACGCATTAGATTAGCACCCCCTCCATCTATTTTTATGTCGAAACTAAAAAAATTCTTCCTTGCATTTTATTAGTTGGTCAGGTTATTTTATAGTTTAAATTTGCAGTATCGTGTGATGCTATGTGAATTGCACTGTAGTCAATAATTGTATCTCTTAAAATTCATCTTCGATCACCAAAATGGCATATTTCAATGTTTTTTTCCTGTGAAATGCCTTAAAATAGCTTGAATGTAACTCTACACCCTTGCCGCATTTAATATATGAGGATCAATGAATATGCAAATTAGCCCCGCCTCCACTCGCTCACACAAGCTATATAGATATCCACTCGGTCAACTTACTGAGGTAAACGCTGCACAATGGTATCGCTCTTTAAAATATCGAACACATGACGGTAATTAATATGATTAGCCTTTTGCTTGACTATGTTATTAAACAGCTAATAATGTGTTGCTAATGTTACACAAACCATGTTCCCATTCAGACAGCTGCCTTCTAACAATCAGCATCCTTACAAACACTCAGAACGTCAGTGGAGAATGGCATATAGTTCATCATAACATCGTAATATACATCATACACACGTCATATTGCTAAATCTACAAAATGTTTCATATCGGCAGAAAATACTGGGATTTCTCCCGAGACTCCCCTGCTAGTTTGCTG
>RJVU01026072.1:427680-473442 GCA_003731715.1 Anabarilius grahami
CACAATGGTATCGCTCTTTAAAATATCGAACACATGACGGTAATTAATATGATTAGCCTTTTGCTTGACTATGTTATTAAACAGCTAATAATGTGTTACTAATGTTACACAAACCATGTTCCCGTTCACCATCTCAGAGTCAGACAGCTGCCTTCTAACAATCAGCATCCTTACAAACACTCAGAACGTCAGTGGAGAATGGCATATAGTTCATCAAAACATCGTAATATACATCATACACACGTCATATTGCTAAATCTACAAAATGTTTCATATCGGCAGAAAATACTGGGATTTCTCCCGAGACTCCCCTGCTAGTTTGCTGTTAATGTTAAGCTAAAACAAGGTCGTTTGTGACGTCACAAACCACGGGTTTGAGACTGTCTTTGGATCACTGCAGTTTTAAGGAGAAAATACTCAGCAATGGTGTTGACTTATGAATTTGCACATGGTTTGTCACATTAAAAACTTTAACTTTAGGGGGACTTTAACATTATTGTTATCATGTTTGTAATTAGTTTCATCGTATTATTGCAAAGCAACTTTGAACAATCTTGTAATTATATGGTGCTATATAAATGAAGTGACAACAAACTGACAACCATATTTTGCAGCGTTGTGAATGTGGCCCTATAGCCAACCAACCCGTCTCCCCAAATAAAACAAAACATCCCAGGCTGAATAAATGTACAGATGCAATCTTGGATTGGCTTTTATTTTTCAATCTGTCTGCTTCACTCTGCTGACAAGTCAAGCCCACTTCTAGGTCAATGCACAAACAGCGAACATGGCACTGAATGGATCACTATCTAATAGACAAGTCTGTGCTATATAGTGCACTTGTCACAGGCTAACACGCTCAGTTTCACGCTCTTGATCTCACACATCCTCTTATCTAGCCCTCATCATCTCACGACACCGCTCTTGTGTATCCTGCCTGTTTGCTGTAAGTACTCTTTTTGTCCTCCGGTATTTATTGATTTCTTTTAGCTAAATGGTTTGTTACGTTCTTTTAAATGTAAACACAATTACCCAAACGTCTGTGAAACAGCTTGTGCTCGTCCACACCAGAAAGTGGATTTTGTAGACATGAGTGTGTTTTTGTCCTCATAATAGGAGAAAGTCATTTTTTTGTTTATTTACTGGAATTATTACAGCAATATTAAGAATTATCACAGCTCATTCCTATGCAATGGTGTGTTTGTGTATTTCATACTAACTATGGTTGTAATGAACAAACTGTTGTGAAGAAAGAACCATTATAAAGCTTGGCAGGCTTCGCTTTTCAGCTGTGAGTTGAGTTAAAAGCCAGAATAAGCCTTTTGTAAAAATGCTGACGTGAACCGGGCCTTCTGTTGCACTGTCCAACTGTCTTTCTTTCAACACAATAGTCCTCACTGACTGTCACACTTTCTGCATGTATTCTGTGTGCATCTGCACTTTTCTTTATCACCAAGTCACTTTACTTCCTTTAAAGTTGGAAGACTTTAGGAAGGTTTTTCTTTGTTTAAATGAATGACTGTACAACTTCAGGTCATATAGATATTCAGCAGAATGTCCTAGCTGCTCTTTTCCATATTATGAAAATAAGCAGGATCTGTCAAGCACAAAAAAAGCAAGTGTAAGCCACCATGCACTGAACATCTCCTGAACGCTTCTGCATATTGGTGACTAATCCTGACTCATGATCACTTCACTGTTTGTTTTTAGTCAGGTTGCATTCGAGTTTGAATTGGTGAATGAAAAAGGGTACTGATCTTTTTTTATAGTTATGTGAGGCTATGGGGTCTCAGTACTTCCCAGCACGATCCGTGCTTTTCCAAAAGGAGCCGAGTGGAGTTACGTACCGTGTGCCTGCTTTGATCTTCATTCCTCGTTCCAGCTGTTTCTTGGCCTTCTGTGAGGAGAGACTGACTCCGGCAGACGCTCAAGCACATCTGCTGGTCATGCGCAAAGGCACTTTTTATAAAAACTATGTGGAAGTAAGATGCACTCTAACATATGTCAACACTGTTATAACTATTAAATGTATAGAATATGTTTTTTCATAATCAAAAAAAGCATCTTATTTCTCTCCTCAGTGGAAAGACATGGAGGTGTTGAGTAGCGCTCGACTGGAAGGCTACCGCTCGATGAACCCTTGCCCTGTTTATGATGAGTTTACGGGCACCGTCTTCTTGTTTTTCATTGCTGTTCTGGGTCACACCTCTGAGTCTTACCAGTTAATTACAGGGAAGAATGTGACACGTCTTTGCTATGTGTCTAGCAGCGACCAAGGGGACACCTGGAGCTCTGTTACAGACCTTACCAGGACGCTCATAGGGGACACCATCAAAGGTAAAGTCTGATCATATTCCTCTGTCCGGATACGTAAAGATTATGTGTGTGTTTGAAAGCCAACAATAAAATAGTCTCTCTTATCCCAATTAAAAGGTACAGTTCACCCAAAAATGAAATTTCAGTCTTTCTGTGGAATACAACTGGATGTAATTCAATGAATGTCATGCTGGGTGAATTCAACACAATGGCTATACATTTTGGTTCAATTAATGCTTCACATCTTCATTTTTGTGTGAAATTTACCTTGGTGAGATTCTGGTGATGCCAGCGGTGAAGAAATTAATTTAGTTATTCAAACGTAAGACGACATAAAAAAAAGACGTACCTCAGTGTTCCTCCACAGCAAAATTTCAATTTGACCATCAGTTTTCACACGTTCACACTTTTGAGTGAAAAAAGTGTAAATTAAAAATGTATTGTGCACTTTAGTTAGATTCATTGAACAAAATGTGAGTTTTCACAAGCGTGCTGAACTGACTGACAGCTTCAGTGATTATAAAGAGAAGTGCGGTGCTTGCTTTCTGTGTAATTCAAAAGAAAAGTTACTGTTTTTCATGAGATTGAGTACTTCATACTTCACCTTGATAACATTTATTTTTAAACCTAGTTATTTTATAATGTTTAATATATATATTCAAAAGTGAAACTGAGTGAAAAACTATTACGGGAAATGCAAACATATATGCAAATAAATGGTCCTCTGCCGCCACCTGCTGGTTATAATGGTAATTAATTATTTTTTTATTTTTAAATAAGAGTTTTCTATCAAATGTTGGATTTCCTACATCTTAAAATGTTCGGTTTGACAAATGGGGACAATCTCAGAAGGATGAACAAATGTTTTTGGTCATCACATTAAAAATAACATTTGTTGTTCTGGAGAAATGTTGCATGTGCATGTCTAATGACACCGCGTTTCTTATTCTATAACATTAGTTGAGTACATTAGTACTCAACTAATCATTAGTACATCAACATAACTAATACATTATAAAAATTAGTTTACATTAGTTGATGCTCTTTGAACTAGCATGAACAAACAATGAACTTCTGTATTTTCATTAACTAACGTTAACAAACATAGAGCAACAAATGTATTGCTCATGGTTAGTTAATGTTAGTTAAAACAGTAACTAATGTTTAACTAATGAACCTTATTGTAAAGGGTTACCTCTTATTCAAATGTATTCATTAGCTTCGACTTTATTGCAATCAATAAAACTGGTTTGTTGGCAAGTTAGGCAAGTGTGATAACTGCATTAAAATAAAAATACAGCTTTAAAAGTCAACCATTGATGGTTTTGTGTCGATGTACAGCGAGCACAGAATGAACAGCTAACAGTTCATCGGAAATGCCCAAGCTGGCTTAACAAAAACCAGGAAGTAACCATGTATATGGTCAATTCATACCGCACCGACAGACGCAGACCAATGTGACAGTGACCAGATTACAGCACGTCACTTCCCAGACATCCTAACGCAGATTCAGTGTGTTCAATTGGCAAAAACAAGCTCTGACAGGCACCATTAGACTCTGACAGAGGCAACACACTGATCTGACAAAACCCAACAAAGTCGGTGCAGTGTGAATTGGCCTTTATTTATCACATTTACACTACTATGTTTGATATTTTGCACTAACGTGATGTCAGGATTTAAAATAATTTAGAAACCATTGTGTGTGTTTTATTGCTGGCAGAGTGGGCCACTTTTGCTGTGGGTCCAGGTCACGGAACCCAATTAAAATCTGGAAGGCTAATAATCCCTGCCTACACCTACCATATTGACTGCAGAAATTGCTTCGGCAGGAAGTGCAAGACTTCGTCACACTCGTTTTGTTTTTATAGTGACACGCATGGAAATGTGTGGCATTTTGGAGAGGCGCTGTCTGCGCCAGAGAGCGTGGAGTGTCAGATGGTGTCAGTAGATCAGGAAGATGGAGTCAACATTTTGTACTGCAATGCCCGGAGTGTATCAGGTTATCGGGTGCAGGCCGTTAGTTTTGATAATGGAACTGTTTTTCAAGATGGCCAGCTGGTGCAGAAACTGGTGGAGCCAAAAAATGGGTGCCATGGCAGTGTGATTGGATTTCCAGCCCCAGTCTACCAGCTCAGCCAATCCCAACACTTTCTAAAACAGCTGAGGTCCAGCTACAGCCCACTAGCAGTAAGCATATCCCCAGCTCTGAGCTCCTCACAGAACTTCCTCCCTCCAACATGGGTGGTATATACTCACCCCACATGCTTGAATGCCCGCCGTGACCTGGGCGTTTACCTCAGTCTTCTGCCTCGAGACCCAGACAGTTGGTCAGGACCGTGGATCATATATGAAGGCCCTAGTGCATACTCAGACTTGGCCTATGTTGAGCTGATGTCTGCTGATGCCCCAGCGGTTGCCGTCTTTGCCTGCCTTTTTGAGAATGGCACAAAGACGGCTTATGATGAGATTTCCTTCTGCATCTTCACACTGTATGAGCTAATCGACCACCTTCCACACAAGAAACAACAAAGAAGAGGGTCAAAGAAGAGGAAAAGAATCTGGGAGTGCTGCTTTGTCTGCTGATAGTATGTGTAACCATAAAATTCACAAGAATTGAAAAGCTGTCTCCCTTTTTATGGATGTGAATTTTAATCTATCTATCTATCTATCTATCTATCTATCTATCTATCTATCTATCTATCTATCTATCTATCTATCTATCTATCTATCTATCTATCTATCTAATCTATCTATCTATCGCCGTGTTTCCACTGCAGGAACTTTCCCCATGAATTAGGGAGACTTTAGGGTGGTACTCGGTGTGTTTCCACCACAGGGACCAGGGTCTAAATGAAGTTCCGGGTAAAAATTTCCCCCTCAGAAAGTCCCTGCTCTCGAGGTAGCACTTTTTCAAAGTTCCAGAACATTAGGGGGTGGGACTTGGGCACTATACATGCTGATTGGTTGACTCCATGCAGCATTTTATTTCAACCAACATTTTTTAAATTCTGTTGCGGAGTGTGCAGTAAGAGTTGTTTGCTGTTCAAATAAACAATGGAGTTTAAAAATTATAACTGATGGACCAACGACAAGGTTCAGACTTTATTAAGCTTATATATGGAGGACGAAATCCAGCGGGAACTGGAAAGTCTTGGCGATGGAAAAGCAGACAGCAACAGGTCTGGGGGGAAAAAAGTTCCTGGTAATTTCGGTGAAACAAGGCTTATATTAACTTTTTCCCCGCCATTGATAGAATTTTCCGGTAATCCATGTTTTCCCTGTTATATGGTAGTCGGCGCTATTACACATATTCTGAAAGAGCACAGAATCTCTAGATCAAAACACAGGTGAAGAAAAAGCAGAAACAACTAAGAAGCATTGCTTACGCACATTGTAGTCATTGATTTTTTATTATTTTTTTTGCAATTTTCTCAGCCTTTTATTCAAAAAGTTTTTTTTATGAAACTTACCCACATTCAAGTTTTGATAAAAAAGAATGTATGAAGTGAGAATAAGCTGTTTTCTTTTTGTTTAATCAGAGGCTCCTAGTCTTTAGTCACCTCACGATCCGATTCGATCCGATTCTGGGAGTCATGATCCGTTTCCAAAATGATTCTTGATCTATTTTTTTTATTATTTATTAATTAATAACTTTACTGACTTAAACTTAAAATCCTTACATTTACATATCCTTACATAAGTAATTATATGTAGGCATACTTTAAAATAATTACAACGATGCATCGATGGATTGATTTTTACGGAAGAGGATTAGGGCCAAGCAATAATAAAAAAATAAAACCATCTCGAGATTAAAGTCGTTAAATTGCGAGAAAAAAACTCGTTAAATTTCGAGAAAAAAGTCGAGATAAAATGTTGAGAATAAACTCGTTAAATTACGAGAAAAAAGTCGTTAAATTGCGAGAAAAAAGTTGAGATAAAATGTTAAGGAATAAACTCGTTAAATTACGAGAATAAAGTCATTAAATTACGAGAATAAACTCGTTAAATAATGAGAAAAAATGTCGTTAAATTTCGAGAAAAAAGTCGAGATAAAATGTTGAGAATAAAGTCATTAAATTACGAGAAAAATGTCGTTAAATTACGAGAATAAACTCATTAAATTACTAGAAAAATGTTTCTCAACATTTTATCTCGACTTTTTTCTCGAAATTTAACGACATTTTTCTCGTAATTTAATGACTTCATTCTCGTAATTTAATGATTTTATTCTCGTAATTTAATGACTTTATTCTCGTAATTTAATGACTTTATTCTCGTAATTTAATGANTTAGTCACCTCACGATCCGATTCGATCCGATTCTGGGAGTCATGATCCGTTTCCAAAATGATTCTTGATCTATTTTTTTTATTATTTATTAATTAATTACTTTACTGACTTAAACTTAAAATCCTTACATTTACATATCCTTACATAAGTAATTATAAGTAGGCATACGTTTTAAAATAATTACAACGATGCATCGATGGATTGATTTTTTTCTCCCACCCCTACCGTTTCTTTTTTTGACATTCATACAACATTCTGGGGGCAATGGCTAGAAACTGTTTAAAAAAATAAATAAATAAACGCTGGCAGGGAAAGAGTTAAGAGACCACTGCAAAATTAGCAAGAATTACTATTTATATGTCTGTGTTTGAGTAAAATGAACATTTTTGTTTTATTCTATTGTTCTATTGTCATTTAGAGCATTTATTTGCAGAAAATGACAACTTGTACGTTTTTTTAATACAATAAAAAAGGCCATGTTTTCAGATCTCAAATAATGCAAAGAAAATTGATGCTAATATTTTAACTTCAAAAGAGTTCAGAAATAAGTATTTGGTGGAAGAACCCTGATTTCCAGTCACGTGTCTTGCCATGATCTCCACTAGTCTCATTGATGTTGGGTCACCTTCTGCCACGCCTGGTGCAAACATTCAAGCAGCTCTGCTTTGTTTGAAGACTTGTTGGAAACATTTGGGATAATGTAAATTTACAAGTCAACAAAATATATAACATTGTTCTAGTGATTTTTGGATATTTTATTCAATACCTGGCCTCTGACATTCCTTAATTTCATTACATTATTATCATCAAAAACACTCAAATGATATCTAATACATTGTTGCTTCGGTTCTGTTTAGCAGTGGGTTATATTGCTGCTCTCTCTGCTCTTATCCATTCTACACCGCATTGATGGACAGGGAGTTTTTGCTCAGAACAGATCTACACCACCAACCCAAACATATGCTAATTCTTTATCATCTTTGATGGTAACAGTCCTGACAGAATATTAGATTTTGTATTGTCTTTGATCAAACAATTACCTAATACAATCTTCCAAACGGGATTATGGGAAAAAAGGCCATCATAAATTAGATAATTATCTGTTTTTATTTATTATCTTGAACTAATAAAATTAGCTCACTCATAGCCCATGCACTTTGAAAACATTCAGTCAAATCTGCATAGTTTCTTATGCATTCCTGTGTTTCAGTCAGCACCACTATGCTAAGGACGAAATTCCAGCTCCTTGTAAAGGTGCTGCTTGAGCCAGGGCATCACAGAGAACACACTGATGTGGAAGTCCCGGGCGTCTAGAGGCCGGTCATCTCTGACAGCCGTCCTCGAGTCACATGTCTGCATAGTGCCCCAGCTAATGACTGCCACCTGTGAGAGAATAACAGAAGACAAATGACTTGAGAAGTCTCTTGTTCCCTTTGTTCTTTAAGTCTGGACCCCCCACAAAAAGTAAACATATAGTCTTGGTTCTCTTAGCATTCACACTGCCATTTTTAACACCGACCCTAAAAACACAAAACAAAAAGAAATGGCTTTTATGACATTTTACGACTGAACTTATCGAAACATCCAAAACAATGCTGTGTGCTGGGCTATATGTGCTCGTGGTATTTTTTACCAGCTGAAAACATGTGAAGAGCTTAGAAAATGTGTAAAAGTGTCAAAAAGAAGGCAGGAATTCCTCCGTCACACTCAAACAAAGACCTCCTTCAAGAAGATGCGGTTTAAACACCTGTACTGAATTGTAATGGGCAACATAGCTCCTATGACGAGAAAAAACAGGGCTGTGTCCGAAATCACATTCTTCCCTACTACATAGTAGGCGAAAAATAGTATGTGACAAAAGAAGAATGTCCGAAATCACAGTACTTATAAAAGAGGCAAAAATACCGGATGACCTTCTACTTCCAGTGAGATTGAGGCCACGGGAGAGGATTTGTGAATGGCAGTGAAGCGACATGCTTGATGATTGACAACATTTCGAATGTAGTACGTCTGGACTACATTCATACTACACACATTCATATATAGAACATACTTTTTCCGTAGTCACACAGTAAGTACTTATTCAAAATAAGTACACTACTCAAGAGAGTATGCAATTTCGGATGCAGCCCAGATATACTAGAGCATTCTGGACTTTTTAGGGTCACATCTTATGACATCACGTCCTGTTTTTGGATTGTTTAGGCTGAATCCCAAATGGCACACTTCTATGCACTTTCATCTTGTGGACTTACAATGGCTGCCACGTGTACATGTCCGTTAAGTCCATTTTAGGTTTCAGAATGGTGTTCGCCCTTGATGCGCACTTCAGCTGAGCCCGCAAGTTTGCGAGCTACGCAGAAGACTTTACCCGGCAGTCAATGTGGCATTACGTCACGAAAGTGCGGACTAAGAGGAAGTCTGTGAGGGTTTAGGGTACCATTTGGGACCGGGCCTTAGATGTCTTTGGTCCAGGTTGCATTCAGTTTTCAGTCTGATCACACCAGAGTTTGTTTGGTTCTTTTGGTCCGGATCAAAAAAACTAAAGATACGTTTAATCCTTCGCTTAGTGTTTACACTGTCATTTTTAAGAATGAACACAAAGATACAAAAACAGAGGCTTTTATGACTTTTTTTTGCGATGGAGCTTACTGAACACACGAATACAATGCTGTGTGCTGTGCTAAATTTTACTGAAAGAAAAAAGAAATATGTTCTGTAAATCTCCTTATCAACAGTATTTATATATATGCACATGTAACCCCTCCGGTTCAAACTGCCTGATCTAAGCTGGACTCAAACCCGGGTCCTCTGGCATGGGAGTCAGGTGCTTTAACAAGGAGGCTAAAGACCATATAGTGTTAGTCGCTAGAGTGCCTCTTGAGATCAGGGGAGGGAGGTTTACACACACACACACATGTTTGTTTTTGTGAATTGTGGGGTCATTCCATAGGCGTAATGGTTTTTATACTGTACAAACTGTATTTTCTCTCCCCCTACGCTACCCCTACCCCTAAACCTAACCATCACAGGAAACTGTGCACACTTTTACTTTCTCACAAAAACTCATTCTGTGTGATTTATAAGCCTTTTGAAAAGTGGAGACATGGGTAATGTCCTCATAAGTCACCTCTTCTTGTAATACCTATGTCATATAAAACTCTTGAATACCCATGTCATTATACACGTTTGTGTCCTGATATGTCACAAAAACACACACACACACACACATTAGCAATTGAACAATCTTTCCCCCCTAAATGAGACATACCCCACATGGCAAAAAATCTATTTTAATGGAAAGTTGTTTTTCATACTTTCCATTAAAATAACTTTATAACATCAGCATATTGCATAGTTGTGCTTGGAGAAAGTTGTTTTATTTGTGATGAAAATGCAATTAAAAATGCCAAATTGTGCGGACATAATTTTTAACCAGGCTATCATACAAAGAAATTATAAACATGCAAAAACAAGTGACAACCAAAGAAATATTAATAACTGAGTATGCTGTAGTCTATGTATGCTCTTCCAGTCTCTTCCAGTTTTTCTATGCATTTTCTTTTTTTTGCATAGTAATATAAACCTGTAGCTGTAGTTTGCTTTTTTGACAAATAGTTTTGTCAGATAACCACCTTAACCTATGTTAAAAAATATATTAAATATTTTCCTCATATTTTGATTGTTTAATTGAACTTGTAAGGTCATTAAAAACAAATACCCCCTCCAGACATCACTTTAGGCCATGTACATATTCACACTTAATAACACTTATGTCTCTATAATTCACTTATCATGGTGATAAATATTTTCCCTCGATTCAAACATAAATCTAACACANAAATACCTTAACCAAGTTTAGTGTTTTGTTAAAAAATATATTAAATATTTTCCTCATATTTTGATTGTTTAATTGAACTTGTAAGGTCATTAAAAACAAATACCCCCTCCAGACATCACTTAAGGCCATGTACATATTCACACTTAATAACACTTATGTCTCTATAATTCACTTATCATGGTGATAAATATTTTCCCTCGATTCAAACATAAATCTAACACAATTGTCTATGCTTAAAGTCAGAATGAAATGGGAAATCATCCTAGAAATGTCTTATTATTTGCCAGTGATATCAATGCATTCTTTAAAAACAAGTAATATTATCTTACATAATTTTGTTTCTCAATTAAATGTATTATTAAGACAAAAAGTTTTGAAATGCACTTTAACTTCCACCTCTGTGCTCTCTTTTTATCAAGACAAATGAAATCTGAGAATAAACTACAAAGCACTCACTTGAAAATATCGCATCCTCTTACGTAGAAAGAGAGCTCCCCCAGAATCCCCTGCAAAGAATTAAACTCATTATGTGCCATCTCCGTGTGTAGATATGAATATATATTTAATTTTTTCAACCAAACCTTTGCAAGTCATTTTATGTCTGTTATTCTCTGTTCCTCCAGTGCACATGAACCTGTCTGTGATCACTTCTGACAGAGATGCGGTGCTGTTTTCAGGGAAGGTGGATCTTGCTTTCTTTATGCATTCACCTCTCTGTGGAATAAAATTTTATATTATTATATACATAATTATACAACAGTTCTTTCTGGTTCCCGAATCTGATTGGCTGAGAGCTGTGTGATATTCTAGTGATAACAGCACTCCTACCGTTTGTATCACTCCGCTTGAAGCGACTGTCATGGTGGCCGAGCAAATCCACTATATTTTTTTACAAATACTACACTCTAAAAAATGCTGGGTTAAAAACAACCCAAGTTGGGTTGAAAATGGACAAACCCAGCGATTGGGTTGTTTTGACCCAGCAGTTGGGTTAAATGTTTGCCCAACCTGCTGGGTAGTTTTATTTAACCCAACAATTGTTTACAAATTACTATATGTCTGGCTTAAAATGAACCCAAAATAGGTTGGAAATTAAAAATCAGACTCATAATTACTAGAGGCAACAATAATAATCAAAAAGATGAGCATTTATTAATAAGCAATTTAATAAATGTTTATTGTTTAAATATTATTCAAAAAACGTATTAATAAATGTTTGTTTATTAAACATATTAATAAATGTTAATTTCCAACATATTTTGGGTTCATTTTAAGCAAGAAATACAGTAATTTTTAAACAATATTTGGGTTAAATAAAACTACCCAGCAGGTTGGGCAAACATTTAACCCAACTGCTGGGTCAAAACAACCCAATCGCTGGGTTTGTCCATTTTCAACCCAACTTGGGTTGTTTTTAACACAGCATTTTTTAGAGTGTACACTTGTTGTACCACAAACTGTAGTTTTAAGAGTTTTTAGGCAAGAATGAAATTTTTTACAGCTGAAATATGTGGCTCATATTTAATCATAGCACCTGTTTTACAATTTGTTTACACGTTTTCAGAGATGCGAGCTCCAGGCCGTCAGCGGTCGTTCAGTGCTCGTGTACCCGCTGAGAACAGCTTCATCTCAGCCAGTGCTTCGGGGATTTGCCGATGTCTCTTATAGTGGTTCAACATGAGATTTTGGGTACATAAAAATGGCAATCTTTGGTCTTATTAATCTATTACTTGTTCCAGAGCAAATCGAATTGTGCTTTGTTAAATTTGATAATTTATTATTAAGGCTATATTTAATCCTGTAGATCACTGCTTTTGTACATTTGACTGAATTGTACATTGTGTTTATTTCCTATTGTCATTTATAATAGCTATTGTTGTTGATTTAAATATTGTTGTTCAATAAATATAATTTTGTATATATAATATTTTATATTTGTATTGAGAAAGGGTCCATTAGTGAGTAATATGGATTGAGTGAAAATTACATTAATATGCCATTAGATGGCGGCAAACTTTACGAGTGAATGAATCAGTCGCAAGAGACTTTTAAATTGAAAGGGACTTTTGTAAACAATTTCACTTTCATAATGTACTTAAAGTGCTCTATTTTTGCACACTAATTTTGTACTTAATATACTAAAAATTCTTCTTTAATAATTCTTAAGATAATCTTAAGAACATCTAAGTGTACTCAACTGTGCTATTATGAGACACCATGAAATATGAAATAAAATGTGCTTTTAACATACTATCTTTGTATTAAAAAAATGTATTTAGTTACCACTTGTAGTACACTTGAACCCATAGCACAGTTGAGTAGGTAATCACAGACAGCCGTATTGCACAGCTATGAGTGTGATATTGATAATAAAATTGACTAAATTATAGGATGTACTGATTAATTAATCAAATGGATCACAAGTAATTGAATAACAAGTGAATTTATTGTTTTATTTCCATGTTATTGAACATAAGTCTGTCACTGTCCTAAAGTCCATAGAAATGTATTTAGCCAGTTTGATAATATGTGGATGTGTTCTTACTTCCTGGCTGTGCAGTTTACAACTGTTGCTCTATGTACAGCCGTAGCACAAAAGTTTTGTGACAAATTCTGTGGTATTGATTCACATAGTTTCTAAATTGTTGTGTGGAGTGATCAGATGCATTTTAAATAACTGCAAAAAGCTTCACTTTATCAAAAAAAAAAAAAAAATTTAACAGTTTTTTTTTGGCCCTGGCACAAAATGAACAGCTAACATCATTTCACTAATCATACCAATAGCTCATGAGAAAGTTTGAACGAGTACAAGTCAGGTAAAATCACTCTATCATTCTGATTGGATTATAAGAACAAACTGATTGCATTAAAGGGGGGAAGAAGTGCAGTCATTGTGTTAGAATGTGTTAGCCATCACTGCTTTGCATCAAAATTAGGACTGCATTATAATAGTTGACTAACCATTAGCCACTGAGAAGAGGTTTAGTCAACCAAAAATGTTATTAGTTGCTTAGTCGCAGGGGGGAAAAAATCCACAGGAAGTGGCAAAGTCACGAAGTCTGTGACGGACAGATCGTTAACAGCTGATCTGTGGTAATTACAGTACATCAGGCAGGATATCCAAATGCTCATTCATTGACCTCAAATATAGCTTATCATTTGAAACATGTTCATGGCCACTCGCTCTAGCGTTAACCTAGAAAAATGTGCAATATTCAAGTGTTTGTGCGAGTGAAAAGACGTAGCACGCTTACTGCATGACAGCTAACATGGAGGCGCCGGTGCGATCGCTTGCACTTAAAATACTCCGTCATTTATGGTCATACAGTCAGAGAAATACATCTTTTGAATCTGTGAGGAATCTTGGTACACTTTGCTAGTACAGGGTGTACACAAATAAAAGTTTATTTATAGAGTATTTTTATGTATAGAGAAGCTGTAACTGTGAGGTCCTCCCCCCTCTCCCCTCCCTGTTGTTTTCTGACTCATCTACACTGCATTATCTAATAAAGGCACAAAAATATTAAAGTGTTGTGATTTTGTAAGGACAGCACTCACTTTTGCACCACTATGTATGTGGGTGTCTGATCGTTCAGTTCCCTGTCTGATGAACTGAGCCGGAGTCTCTTCCAGATGGAGCAGGGTACTCTCTGGTCACGCACACAAAACATTCATTTAATCATAGAATTATTTTTAGCTAAAGATTATGAGTTTTAGTGTGTTTTGAAATTCAATATTATTCACTATAAATGTCTTCATAACTATATATTAATTGAACTTTATGAATACTCACTGTGCTGATCACATGTAGCGTCTGGATCCAATCTGAGAGCCCGGTTTGATGATTTGGTACAAGGCAAACAAATGGGCCTGTGTATAGATGTATATAGTAAAGGATTAGTTGACTTCAGAATTCAAATTTCCTGATAATTTACTCACCCTCATGTCATCCAAGATGTTTATGTCTTTCTTTCTTCAGTTGAAAAGAAATGAAGCTTTTTGAGGAAAACATTCCAGGATTTTTCTCCATATAGTGGACTTCACTGGGGTTCAACGGGTTGAAGGTCCAAATGTCAGTTTCAGTGCAGCTTCAAAGAGCTCTACATGATCCCAGACGAGGAATAAGAGTCTTATCTAGAGAAACCATCGGTTATTTTCTAAAAAAAATAAAGATTTATATACTTTTTACCCACTAATGCTTGCAAAATGTCTTGCACTGCTCTGTGATGCTCCACACATTACGTAATCACGTTGGAAAGGTCACGCGTGACGTAGGTGGAAGTACCGATCCAGTGTCTAGACTAAGTTAGACAAAGTCAAACGGTCTTTACAAAAAAAGATAAAACAGCGATGTCTGACGATTTTGAAAATGAGAAAATGAGATGAAGTTTTTGCCCTACCACGGTACTTCCATCTACGTCACGTGTGATCTTTCCAACATGATTACGTAATGCGTGGAGCATCACAGAGCAGTGCAAGACGAGCATTTGTGGTTAAAAAGTATATAATTTTTTATTTTTTTTAGAAAATGGCCGATGGTTTCTCTAGATTAGACTCTTATTCCTCGTCTGGGATCATGTAGAGCTCTTTGAAGCTGCACTGAAACTGACATTTGGACCTTCAACCCGTTGANATCCAGTGTCTAGACTAAGTTAGACAAAGTCAAACGGTCTTTACAAAAAAAGATAAAACAGCGATGTCTGACGATTTTGAAAATGAGAAAATGAGATGAAGTTTTTGCCCTACCACGGTACTTCCATCTACGTCACGCGTGACCTTTCCAACATGATTACGTCATGCGTGGAGCATCACAGAGCAGTGCAAGATGAGCATTTGTGGTTAAAAAGTATATAATTTTTATTTTTTTTAGAAAATAACCGATGGTTTCTCTAGATAAGACTCTTATTTCTCATCTGGGATCATGTAGAGCTCTTTGAAGCTGCACTGAAACTGACATTTGGACCTTCAACCCGTTGAACCCCAGTGAAGAAGAACTCCAAAGCAGTCTGCTTGTTAAGCCATGGCAATACTGTTTCTGGTTCAAGTCTCTACTCCGTTTCAACTGAGAATACTATCTCAACAGCTGTTTATAAGCATTATTTATTTATAGCACACAGTGTACACAAGTTATTTTTGTTCTCCATATCTCTTTTTTAAACACCAGAACAGGTTTTAAGTGCAGCAAGCATCTAAATATATATCCAAGGGAAAGGGAAGTTGAATCTTACCTTGCCTGCGATGATATCGTAATGTTTTCCCTCATCCTAATCAGAGCGATGTCGTAATCATAAAACTCATTTACATTCTTGTCCTTAAGGCCTTTCACATTATACTGTGGATGAAGTATCAACTCCATGGCTTTAACTTCACCATTACCTTTGCAAGAGAATTGAACAAAGTGAACAAATGCACTGTTCCTGGTCAAATTTATTGCTGAATGTCATTAAAAAAAAAAACATTTTAAAACTTTCTTCAAATTTACTTTTCATTTTTAGCTGACTGTATAAGAGATTATCTTTGAGTAGCATTAGTTACCTTGAATTATTCTATAAAATTGTTGGCAAAAATAACAATTCTTACCATGGTAAACTTTTATGTCAGCAGCACTGGGAACTGATACAGATTTATCTGCATTCACCTTCATTAAGCAGTGCGCAGCTGTCAATACCATGCTCTTAGTCACTATAGACCCTCTGCATGTTGTAGGCCCCTGGATGAGAAAAAAAAGCAAGAAAAAAAAAGCACTTTAGTCTTTATCTCAAGTTTTATTAAAATGATAAACTCTTGTAATGAATTTACCAACCCAGCGAAGATCGACGTGCCAAGGTCTGGTGTAAGTGTCTTCAGACTCTTCCTCTTGTGCCACTCCACACTTCGTCACAGCAGAATCACCTGATTTGTACAGCAAGGCATTATTATTAGTAAAGCTGCTTTGGGACAATATATCTGGAGAAAAGACACTCAGATTGAAACTGAAAATAAACATATTAATTGTCCAGAATCTCCGGACAACGATTTCATCCGGGGGACCCTAGACTGCAAAAAATGTTGTTCTTACTTAGAGTTTTTGTCTTGTTTCTAGTCAAAATATCTTAAAGTTCTTAAATCAAGAAGTATTTTCTTGTTTTCAGGAAAAATAAATCAAAATTAAGAGAGTTTTTCCTTAAAACAAGCAAAATAATCTGCCAATGGGGTAAGCAAAATAATCTTAATCCAAACTGAAAACAAGATTATATATCTTATTTTTGGTTTGAAATAAGATTATTTTGCTTGTTTTAAGAAAAAAACTCTTAATTTTGACTTATTTTTCCTGAAAACAAGAAAATAATTTTTACTTGTCAAGAAAATACGTCTTGATTTAAGAACTTTAAGATATTTTGACTAGAAACAAGACAAAAACTCTAAGTAAGAACAGCATTTTTTGCAGTGTAGAGGTTTTCTGATATCTGATAACTCACTGATCATTCGGTTGAACACAAATCCCAGCTGTGTATAGTCCTTCAAAACAAAAATGTGCTGCTCATCTTTCTTGGAAGAGGCAATGCTTGTGAGATCTTTCCTGTTAACTTCATCTCCCACAGCAAACACATACACATCTGTGAGACATATAAATGCACACAACTGGTAAAACTAAGAAATAATCATTAGGCTGTATTTTCTGAAACATTAGATCTAGGCCTTCACAACCACACAGCTACACAAAAATACACCCACAAGGAAATAATGTATAATAAACTGGCTTGCTTACAATACCTCAAATAATTCACATGCTCCCAAATAATCTGCTGATCAGATTGATTGCTCAGTCGGACTGAAAAGCCTTCATGTAAACATGTCAACTGATCTGATTAAGACTGGTGTATTCCTTAAATAATCTGACAAGCATGTGAATATGACGATCTTCTCAATCGGATTCAAAAATAGCTTGCACACATACACAGTGCCGTGATGTGTGTTTACCAGAGCACTTTTAATAATACGATCTCTGTTTACACACTGTTAAAAATAAATGTAATTTTACAGGTAATGGTCTGCATTTTTTTGACAGAATCTTCCCGTTTTGTCAATGAAATGCCTGTTGTTTTACAGATATTTGCTAAAATTTTTATTTACATAAAATTGCTTGTATTTTGGCATCAAATTTCTGTTTTTTGAAATGAATTTTTCTGTGTTTTTACAGAATAATGTATAATTTTATATAAAATGTTGATTGATATTTTACAGATTTTTTTTTCTGTAAAAATAGAAAAATGGAAATGAATCTAGAACTATAGAAATCTGCAGTCATTCAACATGTTTTTCTTAGCATTAAGGATACTGTGTTGGTTAAAGTGAGGGTTTTTTTAAGGTTACATAATAGTATACATACACTGTTAAAAAAGTTCGTGATTTTAAAGGTAAATGACTAAAAATACTACGGTAAAAAACTGTTCATTTACAGAAAGTTTAATAATTTTACAGTAAAATGCTGTTAAATTTACAGTTTTTGGTAGTGAAAAAGAACAAGTGATTGTTTAATTTACATTGAAACTGACATTCCCAGAATTCCCTGCGTGAAACTTCACATTTGATTTATTTTTGTTGAAATAACTCTGTTTCTTCTTAGTTTTTTCCAATCAGTTCTGTACATTAGGGTTTCATGTTATGTCGAATGTTGTTAAATTAAAGTTCATTGCATTTTTTTATGTTACCATGATGGTGTTTAGTGTGTGTGAAAGACACTGTGTGCAACTTCTATATATTAGTATTGTCCTTCTCAGCTTGTGGAAAAGCTTTGATTCATCACTTTCTCATTACTATTGTTATTGGTGGTTGTCAGTGTATTATAAAGGAACAAAACAGATGCTAGTACCTGGTACATTAACATTATATCAGTTAATGAAATGCGTATTTTCCCCCCTGTAAATTTTAGTTAAATCTGTAAAACTTAAATGTTGCTACCGTATTATTTACAGTAATTTTCTGGCAACCACAGCTGCCTTTTTTTTTTTTTTTTTTTTTTTTTTTTTTTTTACAGTGATGTGTTTTAGAGGTGTTTGACTGTATTCTAACAATTCTAATGTATGTAAAAGAAAAAGATTTTATGTGATTATAAGGGGATTTTGTGTAGAATTACAGTAATAAACAGTAATTATAGGATAAGAAATTGCTGGGGGTTTTTTTGTTTGTTTGTTTGGTTGTTTTTACAGTTTATCTATGTTTTTTTCTGACAGTATTTTTCTGTTTTTAAACAGTCATTTTCTGGCTAGCCAAATTTTTTTTTTTTTACATTGCATACTTTTAAAGTCTTCTAAACATGCATGTGTTTATTCACTGTAAAAGCTTTCAGCTTTCCTTTAAGGTATCTTCACAGTAAAAATGACAATTATACAAATGCATGGATTGCAAATTTTAGAGTTCATATAAACAGAATCAGAAATGCGACAAATTAAAGTGAAATCTTAAAAAAAGGAAGGGTAAAGGTGAGTTAAATGGACATACACACTCTAAAAACTGCTGGGTTAAATATGGACAAAACCAGGGATTGGGTTGTTTTTACCCAGCCATTTTTTTCAACCAATTTTGGATTTATTTTTTTNTTTTTTTTTACATTGCATACTTTTAAAGTCTTCTAAACATGCATGTGTTTATTCACTGTAAAAGCTTTCAGCTTTCCTTTAAGGTATCTTCACAGCAAAAATGACAATTATACAAATGCATGGATTGCAAATTTTAGAGTTCATATAAACAGAATCAGAAATGCGACAAATCAAAGTGAAATCTTAAAAAAAGGAAGGGTAAAGGTGAGTTAAATGGACATACAACACTAAACACTAAACTAAACTTGTGAGATTTTAACAGAGTTGTTTGTGTTGCACATCACAGAAACCAATGTTAGCAAGTATACATTTTAGGACTTGTTAATTTTGAGCTTTTTTGTGCTATTTTCGTCTTCAGGGTTTAAAATCTTCATTGTGTCAGTGTCACAGGATAATTGACTTTTCCATTAACCCAGAGTTTTTGAAAAAAAAAAGAAAAAAATTGCCTATGGCACTGGAGTAGGACAGAATCCTGCGGGAGCAGTAATTAAATATCTATGTTTTTGTAGACCTGTGCATGCTGCATTTTCTGGGAGGGAGCTGGAAAAAATTTGTAAGTTGCAGGCGTGGGCAAATTCTAACGTACTTTTGGAGAAATGGATGGGAGCAGGACATAATCTTGCAGGAGTGGGACTGAAAAATACATCCCACACAGACCTCTAAGCCCAGCAAGCAATTTTGCGTTTAAAAGATGTCTAGTCGTCCGAACACAGCCCTGACATCCAGGCTAAAACCAGGTAAAATTTGGACTGTCAGTAAAAATGTAATAGATGTCTAACCATAGCCCAAAAACAGACGCACAGGCTGCGTATAGAACATGCCAAAGAAATGAAACCAAACACCTTGTAATCACTGTTGACTTTGCTTACATGATGGAATATCATAAGTTATTTTGGCAAAAACGACATGTAACCAAATTCAAGGTTATTTTGGTTAGATTACTCATAGCCGCACAACATCGGGTCAATAGTTAACTGAGATGATGAAATGACGGTTATTGCTTGCTGGGAGGTAAGGTTCACCAAGATACACTGTGAATGGTTAAGGTCCATCTTGTACCATTTAGACACCAACATGAGTGGTTAAACCTCTTCAGACAACAAGATATTTGTCTAGATATATTGATTTGAAATAAACTGAAATTTGAGCAATATTACATGAAAAGGAAAAACAGGGTTAATATTATAATACAAATTAGTCTGATAGAGTTGTATGAGACGAACCCAGGAGCTCCTCTTGAGTGTGGTCTACACTGCTGGGTTTGTAGCCCAATAAGCTCCGGATCTTTGCTAAAATGGTTTGTGGGTTGGGTCCCATATTTGAGTGGCCTGGATATACACAAAAACAAAAGCAAAAATAATTACATCATTCAATGAGCTTTCAAATTACTCACAACTTTTGAGCTTAAAATGCTGGATATTACTTTTTTAACATACAGAATCTGCAATCATGATGAGCTCATATTTAGGAACATTGAGGGCTTGTACAGTAGTTAAATATGTAATGTTATATAGTTTAAAAAATGTTTACTGAAAAATGAAAATTCTGTCATCATTTACATACTTTGTGCGTAATTTGTGGAACAAAAAAAGGAGATATTTTGAAAAATGTCTCATTCATACAATAAAAGTCAAATGATGTTTGGATTCCCATGTTTTTTATGTCCCCCGTGAGTAAGAAAGTCATATAGGTTTAAAACAACACAGGAATGAGTAAAAGATGACATGGTTTTTTACATTTTGTGTGGGGTAAACTACCCTTTTAAGGCAGATTGAGATCACATGTGTCAGCCACATACATCATTGAGGATGTCTCATTTCAGAAAAGTAACCATTATAAAATTGATTGTTATTCCTAGTGAGACATAATTTCTTTCTTACACTAGAATGAAATGGTTACTTTTCTGAAATGAGGCATCCTTGATGACATACAGTATGTAGCCCTGGTCCTGCAGGATTCTATGTATCCCTAAACCAGGGTTGAGAAACAAGACTGCCACATCTACAGAAATGTATCCACATGCTGCATCTACACTAATGTATATATTATTCAGTCTTATATATGTATATATTGGTCATTCTTATATCGGTATATGTATATATTGGTCAGTCTTACCATCAGTTGCGATGATTATGACGTTCTGAGTCTCATTGAACTGATTTCTCTTGGTCTCCCTGAGGAAACCCAGCTGACTGTACACCCTTTCTAGGGCTTTATACAGATTGGTGCCTTTCTTACTCCCATGGCCTGAAATTAAATATAAATTTCATAAAACTGGAAACTGGAGTAAGAAAGCTACGATAAAGACGTAGTATAACACAATTTTAAAAACAAACATTTTTACAACGAACATACATTTGTAGCTGAACTCGTCTAATTTCTTCAAGATGTAATGCATATCATGACTCTCCATGCTTGTAATGGACACTATTTCTTTGGGCTCACTGGCATATGAGATGATGTCAAACTTCATGTGGACTTCATAGCTATCCAGCTGGAAGAGGAACAAAACGTTATTATTGCACAAGACTTTATTTTGATTCAAACACATGAAGGCTGTTTTATGCTTTAATTTCCCACCACTAATTCTAAATAATTATTTATATATGTGTGTGTGAGAAGCAGAGATGCAGAGCAGGCCTATTCAATTAGCAGCGTGCAGAACAAATGTACAGGCATTTTTTGTGGCCCATGTGAAATCGGTGGTTATTTCTCTTAGACTATTTTCCTATAATATGAATTTGAAATTTTATAAGTGCACTATTACTGTTCAAACACTCATCCCACACTATGGAAAATCTGAGTGTCAAATTTTATTAAAAATAGTGCAGTCCTTTTCAAAGACTGAGATATATATAATCCTTAACTGTTATTTTGATGTTACAGATCCTCGCACATGACAATTAATCGTGCGCCAGATTTACTAATTTGTTCCCTCCATTTATTAAATCGTGCGCACAATTTACTAAAATGTGCACGATTCACTATTTTGTTCCGAACTAAATAGTAAATCGTGCGCACATTTTAGTAAATCGAGTGAACGAAATAGTAAATCGTGCGCACATTTTAGTAAATCGAGTGAACGAAATAGTAAATCGTGCGCACATTTGAGTAAATCGAGTGAACTAATTAGTAAATCGTGGGTACATTTTAGTAAATCGAGTGAACGGAATAGTAAATCGTGCGCACATTTTAGTAAATCGAGTGAACGAAATAGTAAATCGTGGGCACATTTTAGTAAATCGAGTGAACGAAATAGTAAATCGTGCGTACATTTGAGTAAATCGAGTGAACTAATTAGTAAATCGTGGGTACATTTTAGTAAATCGAGTGAACGAAATAGTAAATCGTGCGCACATTTTAGTAAATCGAGTGAACTAATTAGTAAATCGTGCGCACATTTTAGTAAATCGAGTGAACTAATTAGTAAATCGTGCGCACATTTTAGAAAATCGAGTGAACGAATTAGTAAATCGTGCGCACGGTTTAGTAAATCGAGTGAACAAATTAGTAAATCGTGCGCACGATTTAGCCTACTATTTTTTTCCTGCATGGCATGTCCAGGGCTCCGTAAGATGTATTAGGTAGTGAACTTTTCCCTTACAAATGTATCATTTTACTGTTCAATAAAATATTGTAACAGTTGTATTTTATTTAACATTGATATCACAATAAGTTATATGACAAGAGCTCTTTTGTTTTCATGTGTTGCTGACTGCTCTCCTTGTTATTTCATTGTTAATAAATGGTGTATGGAAGATATCAAACCAGACTCCTTTTCCTTTATAGAAGAGAACTCTATTAGGAATTATTGAGCAATTTATATTGTAACATAGCTAGCAAGCATGTAAATATCATGCAATATTACTCAAATTTTGCAGGCAATCCTAACCTAACCACAGGCTCTACTGTTCACCACAATGGTAACCTTCAAAACTGCAACAACAAATAACCCTGTAAATCTCAACATAACAGAAGATCAAATGCTAACACATCTCTCCCTATTATTAATCTATTATTAAACCAACACTTGAATGTGGGTATTTTTCATTTAAAAAATCAACATATTGAACAAAAACAAAGTTTTAGTCATTTGCTTCATCCAAAATGGATTCAGGATTCAGATTCAAAACAGTAGATCGAGTCCATCAACACCCCCAAACATTCACAGTCCTGTATCTCTCCATGGGCTCAACATTTCATTCAGTAACATTAGGCAGTTTAGATTTATATGCTGTTCAATGTTTGATGATTGCGTTAGTTTACATGAGCGTCAGCAATGCTTCTATCGCTTGTTTCAGCTTCTTCTTCACCTGTGTTTTGAACCAGAGATTCTGTACTCTTTCGGAAGATGCGTAATAGTGCCCCCTACTGTATAACAGTAAAAACATGGATTGCTGAAAAATTCTGTCAATGGCGGGGAAAGAGTTAAGCACAATGAACCTTCAGTAATATTTGAGTGAAATAAATTCATTTCATTTGGTGCATTTCACTGTCCACCCTAAGCTGGCACTCTCAAAAGCCATGGCCAGTGTATAGAGTACCTCAGAGATGGCGTGTTTTTGTAGGCCATCCTGGAAGTTAGCGACGCACAGGTTCCCTCGATCGAAAGCCTATGCATTTTTACCAAAGATTTTTGGGAATGCTGTCCAAACGTCTAAAGTCCCCGCCAAAGGAAGTAGTCCCTTTTTTAGCAACTTTTTAAGACACAATAAAGGTTTAAAAATCACAAGCGGGTTATAACTGGTGTGTTTTATGTCATAGATAAAAACGTGAAAATATTTAGAGGCTTTGTTAACCACAGATCTTATGTCAGGCGGTTTAGCAAAAACCCATTCAAAAAACCCATAGACTTTATGGCGATGGAACCGTAAGTCCTAAAATGCTAACTCGCTTCCGGGTTTTGCCTACAAAAAGACATAATCTCTGAGGTACTCTATTACACTTCCGTATTTCGGAATTCTTTTCAGAGAAAGGTGTTTCTTACAGCGTCAGCTACTGATGCAATGTCTCATTCATTCCCTAATTTCAGGGAACTGAGGTTTAATAAACACTCTTAGTCAATATCTTTGAATTGTACCCCACTTTAACCTGTATTAATATTATTTTAGAGACTCCACAGGTTATAAGATTTTTGCATAGCTCTCATATCTGTGTTAAAGGATTAGTTCACTTCAGAATTCACATTTCCTGATAATTTACTCACACCCATGTCATCCAAGATGTTCATGTCTTTCTTTCTTCAGTGGAAAAGAAATGAAGGTTTTTGAGGAAAACATTCCAGGATTTTTCTCCATATAGTGGACTTCACTGGGGTTCAACAGGTTGAAGGTCCAAATGTCAGTTTCAGTGCAGCTTCAAAGAGCTCTACATGATCCCAGACGAGGAATAAGAGTCTTATCTAGAGAAACCATCGGTCATTTTCTAAAAAAATAAAAATGTATATACTTTTTAACCACAAATGCTCATCTTGCACTAGCTCTGCGATGCGCCACAGATTACGTAATCATGTTGGGAAGGTCACGCGAAAGACAAACATCTTGGATGAAATTTTTTTTATTTTGAAGTGAACTAATCCTTTAACTGCTGAATGAGGTTCATGGATTTACAACCTGGTCCTCCATGTTATATTTATTTTGATATACACTGTTTCATAGTTTCTTGACACTTCTGAATCTATCACACTGGTGGTGATGCTGAAGCCCATAGGCTTGTGTCTTCTGCATCATCAAAATGTGATTGTTTTATGTGTTTTAGGCCAAGCTGAGAGAACACAGAAGACAGGTAGTGTCGATTTATTTGAGTTTTCTAAGAATCTGCTTAACCCTCTCAAACACTTGATGAGAATAAGGTTATATTCCAGGCATCAGCTGGGTTAGCGAGGACCGTCTGTGCATTCTCTATACTCTATACTCTATATTGGTGAAATCTTATTAAAGCCAAGAAATTACTGAAGATATTTATGTTTTAATAAAATGTAGCATCCTATTCTTGTCCACCATATAAACATTCACAGCGCCATCAAGATAATCAGCTTGGTGGAATTTCAGTCACATGCTATTTTTGCTTTGTATGAAACATACAATGCACTTCAAATGGTTATTCATATATGTAAATATGCAGTACTTTAGCGACAAGACAAGTCGATGTTGCTGTTGTGGAAAAAACTAATAAAGAATACCAGTCACAGCAACAATCATTCCCAATAGTAAATATAACTTGAGAGGGTATTCATGTCCAATTCTTGACTAGGAAACTTTTATATTTATGATAATTCTGCTAGCATGTGAAGGCAGCACAAAGCCTGAGTTTTGTCAACTTGAAACTAATCCCGTAGCCCTGAGTTTCTTCAACTACCATTATGGTTATTGTCCATTTACATCTAGCTGTTTTAGAGAACACATACCTATTAAATAAGTTTAACATGTTATTTTAAATAAGTATATTAACATGTTAAATTTACAGCTTGTATTTGTACAGTTTGCAAAAAAAAAAAAAAAAAGGTTTTACAAATACGAACCTTACGGACAAGTTCAGTAATGGCAGTTTTTGCTTTATCAAAACTCTCCTGTAAAATGCTTCCTGATGTGTCCAAAAGGATGAAGACATTCAGCCGACCTTCTTCAACCCTAACAGTCCTACCCAAATATTGTCCTAGTGATTGTGCAATAAAAAACAAACAAACAAAAAAACAAAGGTTAATGTTCCTTACTTGTGTACAAGAATATTATGTTTTCAAAAATGTATCTTTTCACCTTTCTTTTTGAAGTCAGGGTGTGATACATCCATAACTGCAGTCAGAGATCCTCCTAAAGCCTGAGCAACAATATCTGGTTGATCAAATGAGTACTGGGCTGAAAAAAATAAAATAAAAAAATGTTTAAATTGAATCAGTTCCACTACATTGTGTAAATAAAATGTTGGTTTCCTTGACTGACCATAGCAGCGTGGTTCTGTCCCACTCCATTCCTTTGATTCCAGACATTTTCTTTCAGATGGGCCAAGCATATCCAGACCTAACTGACACAGATACCGCACTCTGTCTCCAATACGGAAGCGTTCCCCAGAACGTGAGGCCCCTGGAGGGACCCCTGGGTTTCTGCAGTCCTCAGCTGGAACAGGAAACACATGATACATACATTTATATACTATACATTTTTTTTCAATAAGGATGAAAAATCACAAATGAGACCTATTTAAATGGGACCTATTACTCTTTTTTTTAATTCTACCTTTCTTTTAGCGAGTAATATAGCTGTTTGTGCATGTAAATAATATGCAGAGTTACAAAGCCAAAGTCCACGCCAAAGAGAGTGAGGGAGCATTTACACGACAGCGATGTACTAAAAATTGAAACGTTTTTCCTTGGGTTTTTCGCATACAGACAACACTGTCAAAATGATCTAAAAACTAAAAGCACTGTATTATGCATGCCAGTCCAGTAGTTGGCGATGTCACTTTGTAAAGAAACACTACGCACCTATAAACTGAACATGTAATATGCATGCGCATGATATCACCGTTTTCACAAATTCACATTTTTGTAGTTTACACGCAGACGATAATGGCATTGTTTTAAAAACTTGCACTTGCAAAATGCCGTTGTTGTGTAAATTAATGGCCAAAACGCATAAAAATGGGTGAAAACACAAAAAGAAAATGGTGTCATGTAAACAATCCCTGAATCTCCAACAGATAAAACACCTTGTTTATAGTCCTGCCATTATTTCTGTGATGTGGACACATTACCATGAAACATATTTGCATAATGTCCACATGCTGCTACTTTGGCTCGCCCTCAAACAAATGTAGTTATAAGACCAGAAAGAGTTTAAGGAATGAAAAAAAACAAAAAAAAAACTGAACATTAAATCAAGTAAAACTATTCTAGTAGGCCCTCTTAACAAAATTATGAACCTGTAAATGAGCATTAAAGGGACTATTTAATGTTTCAAATAAGAGTAAATAACAAAAAATAATTGTAAACATTCAACTTGATTTGCATGTTCTGCATATGTTTGGATCCAAAGGAATATAAATGCTTACACTGGTCATCACACACTGGTGTTGCACCAGTCCATCCACCCCACTGCGTGCAGTTCCGCTCAGCAGATCCAATCAAATCAAATCCTTCATGACATGAAAAGGTCTGTTTTTCTCCAAACCTGAACCACTGTTTCCTCGGCCAGAACTGCCCGTTGTCAAGCTGAAGTTGAGCAGGGCAAAGAATCTCTAAGAGTGAGACAGAAACATGGGTGCTTAAAGTGGAAGCCAAACAAGCAGTCTATAGCTTTTCATGCTTAAAATGGTTAACCCTGGCTTAACAGAATCTTAGGTTATTTTTTTTCCATGTTTCACACTGTTGAATCTTTACTCTGGGTGAGGAATTAATCTTAGGTTTTCAGGATTCATGCACAGCAAAATCAGCTGTGTTAAATGAACACCCATATGAGTCTCACACACAGGTGTTAAAAACTAACACTTGATCTACTCTCTGTAGTGCTAAATGTTGAATCATCCAGGTAGTGAACAAACAATTAGGTCTACTTTATAAGTGATGATTAGCCATTAGTGATGACACCTATTAAAAGCAAGTTTGGGTGTAAAAGCTGTTTAGAGTTCGAGGTTTAAATCTAGTTAGAGTTAGTATGAAATGTTTAAAATGTGAAGTCACCATATTGTGATCGGTGTTCCCTCCAGTTGGGCACTTGGACATTGATTTATGGTGAATTATTTTTAGTTCAGCCATTGCAACTGTTTTAACAAACACAATATGCATGCTGGGTACCAGCATAGTGCCAAACTCAACAATGGCATCCAGCATGAATTGTGGCATGGATCCTTTGATTTGTCTACAAACAATGTTAGGTTTTGTAAGTGCTGATGTCTAAGCAAAAATCTGGCAAAACGTTATATATACTTCAGAAGCAGTATTTGCTCACTTCATCACAACTATTGATGAGAGAAATTAAGTTTTTTGAAACTTTGAATCGCAAAATGATTGTTTCGAATGCCCCACGGATGACGCCTCCTGGTCAAAACAGTGTAAACCAAATGCAACTGTATTATTGAAAGTGTAATCTAGTAAATGCAATTAACAAATCATCATTAAATATGAAGTGTCTGTATAATATGTTATTTTATTAAATTGTATTTACATTTACATTTATGCATTTTGCAGACGCTTTTATCCAAAGCGACTTACATTGCATTATACTATACATTTGTATCAGAGTATTAATTGCTAATTAATTAATTAATATTAATTGTATAAATTAAATGTATTACATTTTATTGAATTGTTTTATTAACTTGTTTAATGAAGAGCTTGGTTAATTAGGCCAAAAAGAAAGCATTAATTTAAACTCTTCTTTTTTTATTATACAAATGTTTCATTAAAAATATATATACACAGTTATAATATATATACAGTTGCATGAGTTGCAAAGTATGTGAACCACTTGCAGAATCTGTGAAAATGTGAATATTTAGTACTGTCCTGAGTAAGATATTTCACATAAAAAATGTTTAGTCGACAAGAGAAAAAAAAAAATAGCTGAATTTATTAAAATGGCCCCATTCAAAAGTTCTTAGAAAGCTTGGAAAGCTAGAAAAGCCACTAAAGCAATATTTAAAACAATTCATGTAACTACAGTGGTTCAACCTTAATGTTATAAAGCCTTGTTTACTGAAATCACGTGACTTTGGGCAGTTTGATACACACTCTGAACCACTGATTCAAAACACAAGATTTGTAAAGCTTCAAAGCTTCATGAAGCAGTGTTTTGAAATCGACCATCACTAGATATTGTTGAATAAAGTCGTTATTTTGGGGTTTTTTTGGCACAAAAAAGTATTCTAGTCTCTCCATAAAATTAAGGTTGAACCGTAAGAAAGGTCTTACAGATGTGGAACGACATGAGGGTGAGTAATAAATGACAGAATTTTCATTTTTGGGTGAACTAACCCTTTAATGCCTTATTCTGCATGACCATATTCTACATCAATAATCCTACCCAATTCCTTCCCAATACCTAAATGTAAAAACTACATTACTAACTATTAAGAAGCAGTAATTGGGAGTTTATTGAGGCAAAAGTCATAGTTAATAGTTAGTTAATAGTGAAAATTGAAAAAAAAAGTGAAATATGACGTCCCAAACTCAGAACCCGTGCTCTGAATTTCACCCATCCAAGTGCACACACACAGCAGTGAGTATTGAACGCACCCAGAGCAGTGGACAGCCATTTTTGCTGCAATGGCCAGGGAGCGACTGGGGGTTCGGTTCCTTGCTCAAGGGCACCTCAGTTGTAGTGATGTCCGGTTTGTAAACAAATCATTCTTTTTAACCAGTTCTTTTTAGTAAACCGGTCGAACCAGTTCACCAAATCGGACTGAACCGTTCCAAACAGTTTGCCTGAACTGTTTCATTCGGATAGCTGATGCTGTGCTGATACCATGAGCACGGGGGGACCAAGGAATTGAATGAGGGTGTGAATACAGATGTGGCTGGAATACAGAAAATGCAAATGCAACTGTTCAGTCAAAACGTAAATTAATTTGACTGTTTACTATTGTGTATGCATGTTATTTTTAATCTTTATGAGCTTGATGGTTTCTATAAAAAGTTGAAGACTAGTTTATTTACTTTATATCTTTAAGACATATAAAACATTGTGTTTGCACACCATGTGCCTGTATTGTGTGCTTTTGCAAAACGTAAATGCAAGATACTTATCCAAGATGATAACAATGACGATTATTATTATTTAACTGAAGTTATGATTACACATTACTTTATTTGAATATGTTTGAATGTATTTTCATGCACCTGGAAGATAGAAATGATGTCATTACATGAGGACATAAAAGAACCGGTGATACGTTGTTGTTTTTTTTTAACTGGTTCATTGAAACAAACTGTCCGAAAGAACTGGTTCGTGAAAAAGAACCTTCCCATCACTACTCAGTTGTGGGTGATTTCCTGCCAGTACTGAGACTCAAACTATAAATCAAAGTCAAGGTACCCAACCAAATGTAACACTAATCACCATAATGGTGACGTCAAATGAAATGTTCAATGAAACAACATAAGCAACGCTCAATAAAGCTAAACCTCTACTAATCATATTCATAGAAATTAAGAGTTTTAATTAGTTACATCTAAAGTGTACTTTATTTGCAGTTGATTTCCATCTAAGGCTGGCCACACACTTGAAGATTTTAAGCCCAATTTTGGGCCTGATTTGCAACACCCAATGATCTGGGGTGATTCAAATCTTCTCACAACTGACTTTTTGTCCAAAAAATCCTCAATTGTGTGGTGTCATTACTATTATTTTACTGCTCCCAGCACGTCGGAGCCCGCACAATCCCAAATCTTGTCTTGATCAGACGTGATATCAGCGATAGCTAATGAGAGCAAGTAAGCTTCACAAACCGGATGTTGCGTGCTTCTAGATGAAACTTTCCAGCCACAAACACACCATGTATGTGGAGTATTGAGAAAGATGATCACCCATATTCATCAGGAGAACCAGCTGATGATGTAGATTGTCCTCCATTTGTTTTTCTTCTCAAGTCATGTTTGATCTCGCGAGTCTCTGTGAGATCTTGTCTCACTGTGAAAATGTTACTACAATCATCAGGTGTATGGTCTCACGGTCCAGACAGATCTTCTAGTGTGTGCATTCGGAGGATAATAATGCTATAAATAGGTTGAAACTGCACTTACGTCTGTGGTCTCCCAGTTTTAAAATCGGTTAAAAATTGGAAATTTTTAAGTCTGTGTGGCTGTAAGTCTGCTTCAGTCTTGTTTTCTTTTTCTGTCCATGTTCATCCTCTCTCCTTCAGTAGACTCATTGCTAGTAGTGTCATTGTTAAATGCCAATCATCACTTGTAACATTCATTTGCAAATTTATGAATATTATTGATTAGACAAAGTGAGCATGCAGACTATTTAATTAATGACTCTTGCACGTGAGCTGGACAGAAATCTTTCTGATCCTATGCTTTAGAGCTTGGTTTTATACCCCTGCATTAGTGCTTCTTACCCTCAATTAAAATACATAATAAAAGTCTGAAACTTTGTTTTTACTCAGAGTGTTAAAAAGAATGATGACCCAGGGTTAAGCAAAGAGTAAAAAAGTGCATATGTGTATATATAGGAAGAAGGTACCCTTGCACACAGCATTGAGTGTTCTCTTTCCATTTGGGAGTCTCATGGCTGACCATTGGCCATCTCTGTCACAGACTCTTTGCATTGCCGGAAAAGGGTAGTGTCCTGCCTTGCAGTGATAGGTCAGCACGCTTCCCTCCAAACCCTCATTGGAGTAGGACACATTTCCTCCCTTTATGGACACTTCCAAAGAGCAGTTCTTCTGTGGTTCCTCATAATCTCCATAATCACTGGTTTCTAAAATACACAGATTCAGTTCATAGTAATCCTAGAATTAAATGACATTGGAAGCTAATTTTTTTAGTGCAATATGAAAATAGAACTGAAAAATAGGTTATTTATAGAAGGTATACATTGTATCTTTTTACAATGAAGACTAGGTCTAACTACAATACAGTCATGGCATTGTTCCCTTAACCATTGTCAGTGCCGGCTTGTTTATGCTGTACAGTTAGTTTAGGTGTACAATACAAATGAGGATGATGTTCCTTGCTCTGTGGCCACATCAATTGAGAAATGTAAGTGATTATTGATGATAAAAGACCCATAGTTGTGGCATTATTTACACCACAATTAAGAATTTAAGTAATAAATTAATACGTTTTTTAAAACTCACTATAGTTTGCAACCAGAGAGACAGCTGTGTCAGTGAAAATCATGCTTGAAATATGAGATATATGTGATGTGTAAAGAAAACAAAGAAAAATGTAAACCATTTCTGATTTGCATGTAAAGTTTGATGCAATTCGGGCAAAAGTTGGTGCTATGAAAGTAACAAACCTCATGTTTCCAGTCTCAATATTTCATTAAGCTTGTATTGGTATCCAATACTTTTCTTGTATGGGATGTTCACCCTTTAAAGTTTACCTTCACATTTGACCCTGGATATCCTAGGCTCCCATTCTCCATCAGAGCTGCAGACTTTTTGGCTGATTGGATAAGGTTCAAATCCATCCCTGCAGTGATAAATTAGCAGACTACCCACAACACCGCCATTTGAATACTCCACCGTGCCTCCAATGATGGATTCAGATGTGGTGCAGTTTTTGGGCTCTTTTATGTCATAGTCATAGTCATATTCTGATTGCGCTGAAACAGAGAAATATTGAATATTGTTAAACTTTACATTTGATCATTTTAGATCTGATATTTAGGGCATTACTTGTATGAAAAGAATGGTCTCTGTGTCTCAAAGCTGATGTCAGTAGTTGAAACATACTGCATTTATCTTCTCTAATGCTTTAAACTGCTGATAACCCAATGCTGGCTTGTGAGATTTAGTAAAGAGCTTATTTTGAAGTTTCTGCCTTTTTTGCTGGGTATGAATTATATTCTATAAAAGTTTAAATCAGCTTAATATGGTTTTCTGGCCTCGGTTGGTCTCTTGAGCATAGATCTGAACTTAAAAGGCTGTAATTCATGAATACTTTGAAATACAGACCTAAGATAATTATATGATAGTTATTGTATTTGTAAGATAATTTTGACCTCTGTACGATGTACGATCAATAATGAAAAAAACCCCATAATGTATGATAATTTCAGAATTTTGTCATTTTGTTTAATTTTGTCGTCATTGTAATCATAGGGCTTATACTCATTAATCTAGCTGGAACGTCCATCTTATCTCACGTTACGTTTTCTCGGCCAATCATCGTGGAGAACAACTCTCTCTCTCATGAGCACAAGTTAACATTCCTGTTGCGGCACTAAGTTAGGTCAGTTTTTTCCCACTAAGGTACACCTAGTTATTTGGTAATTTGCAGGTCGTGTCAAAAAGTTGTTGGTCTAGATCAGGGGTAGGCAAGTTGGGTCCTAGAGAGCCGCTGTCCTGCTGAGTTTAGCTCCAACCTTAATCAAACACACCTGAACAAGCTAATCAAGCTCTTCAGGATTACTAAGGCTAAAGGCAGCTGAAGGTTTTTTTTCAGGGTTGGAGCTAAACTCTGCAGGACAGCGGCTCTCTAGGACCGAACTTGCCTACCCCTGGTCTAGATAAATAGCTGTATTCTGTACGTTTGACTCGTCAAGTCAACTCGTTTATTTATATAGCGCTCTTTACAATGCAGATTGTGTCAAAGTAGCTTTACTGTGATAGAGAGAACATCATTTTGGCTGTACAGCAGCTCTAGAAGAAAATAGTGTGATTGTCCAACTTAAATAAGTTCAGTATTGAGTCATTCCGTTGAAAAAAAATCATTAGTTATAAATTTAGTTCATTTATCTATACAGCAGCTCAGATCAAAACATATAAAAAGTCATGAACGATAATTTTCTTCCAAATGTTATAATTTTGAGCTTCTGGTATGATACTTGGACTTTTCCAATCTGGAAACACTGGTTGAAAATCTGTTCTTGTGTGGTGTGCTGTCTTTCTCACATCATGGCACACCACACACTATAGAAGCCAAACAGTTAAATCTAGGATTTTTTTGTCCTCATGTTTGTGGTCTCTCACACTTTGAAAATCTAATAAGTTTTCAAAAATATTTTAGTGTGTACACAGCATTAGACTAAGAATCAAGCTTTTCAAAAAAGTTATACAAGTTTGTTTACTGTAAACCAAATGAACTAAACTTTTAATACTAAATAAATATTTGACAAAATAATCTAGACTCTGAAATTAAAAGAAAAATAGCAGCTAAAAGGTTTAAAGTACTGTTCCCATGGTATCACAATGTCCAATTTCAAAACGGTTTCCACAGGTTGAATTTTGAGTGGTTAAGCTTTTGAATGATACCTAATTTATGGTGATTAAGATATGTGATATGTGAAAAAGGCAATAAAAAGCACGCCGAGTGTCCCCTATACCAGGCCACTTACAGTTAACAGGCTATACTGTTTTAGGTCTTTGTAGCAGAGTAATGAAGCAAATTTCAGATTTCAATTCAATTCAAAATTTGTCTCTTTGAACACCTCTTTTCTCAAACATTATCATTGACAAGTACAACAGAGAGTAGTAAACAGAGAGGAAGAAAGGGAGGAAGGAAATAAAACAAGAATGCACAATATTAGAAATGAGAAGCACCCAAGGTGCAAACAATAACAAGCCAACAGTTCTGANTAATACTAAATAAATATTTGACAAAATAATCTAGACTCTGAAATTAAAAGAAAAATAGCACCGCCTTTGTTAAAAAAAAATAAAATGAAAAAATCTTTGCATATAGTGCATAAAATTGCATAATAATATTAACTTAAAAATAAATGTAAACAGAAACAGATATTAAAAATAATTATGGAGAACGCAGTAACTTAAGCACACACAACACGCCATTCTCGCTTCGCCCCGCCCCCACCTCACACTGACAACAGCACTCTGGCACCGAGAAGCGAAAAAGAAAAGAAAACAAGATTAATAACGTGCATAATTTTTAGGTATGTTCACAAATGTGGAACTTTATATTTTTAACTATTGTAGTAAATGGGAGAGATTAATTAATCGTGTTTAACGACGTTAAGGATTTGACCACCACTAACGCATCTGCCTGATTACTAAATCAGTTTTTTCATAGATATAATTTCATTATTTTAATGTGCTGTGCATTGGATTTTGAACCATGGTAAAGATACTTGTAGCCAGATTTCACGATTCCTCAATTAATTTTGAGTGCTCTATTTCGCCAAAATATTAAATAAAAAGTAAAATCATAATTAGACCATTTTCTAAGGCTTCACGATATATTAAACAATTTAAAAGATGATAATATAGCATAACATAGTGCTATCATATATAAACCTACGCTAACGCAGGAGAATACTTGTTTCTAAATGTTCACCGCGGTTTCAGAATAAAAGTTTAAACCCTCGCTCTGATGTTTTGATAACATGTTCTTGTTGAAGAAGTCATTAAACTAGCAAACGTTTCATTGTCGTTAAACTATCAAACAAGGATTCGGACATGCCCTAAGTGATTTAAAATGACTAGAAGACACCAAGTTATGTAGCCTCAATTTCGTTTGTACTAAGTTTAGTTCTATCAGGAGGTGCATAAAGATTATAACAGATTTGAGAAAGTAATAAATGGTTTCCAGACGATTTCTGTTGAATAAAACAACAGATATGAAGGTAAATGACCCAATATAGCTTTATATATCAATAAGTAGCAGTGCATTTTCCTTCGAATAGCAAAGACCAAGCAAGTCTTTTATAAAATACACAATTGATGTGTTGAGAATTGCAATCCGTTATGAATCTTGAGGCACCATGATTCAGAGCATCCAAAGAGCCAAGAAGGTAAGAAGGAGCATGTTGAACTGGTAGGAAGATAGCAGACACAAGTTTCATCTTTGCATTAAATGAAAAACTTATTTTTAAATTAAAACCCTAACCTTTTCTTTAGTTTTTGTTTCAAATAATTAATGTACAAACTGTACATGTAATGTATCATCAATTATAATATCAAGATATTTGTACTCTGAAACTGATGTGATCAAATTCCCTTGAGAAGTCCGAAGAGCAGTGGAGCTATCTAATAAAGTTTTAGTATTTAGTTTTTTCAACATTTAGAACAGCTACAAAGCACAAAATCTTGCTTGAATAATGTCAAAGGCAGATTGTAAACAGCCCAAAAATTGCTGCTTGGAAGGGGCCGTACAATAAATAACAGTGTCATCTGCGTAAAAATGAAACCTTGCATTAATAATATTAAAACCAAGACAATTTATATATAAAGTAAATAATAACAGATCCTTGGGGGACTCCCCACAACCTCCATTAAATCTGACTGAATACCTTCTACCTGTACACACTGGATTTTTCCCCTTTAAATAAGTATTTAACCACAGAACTACATTATTGGAAAATCCAACACTTCTAAGTCTAACAACTAACAAAACGCAAGGAGACAACACATTCGGCTTTTATCAGAGCTAGTTTTTTGGCATCGGTTTGGTGTGTCCCTACCCTAAGAGTACACTGCTAACACAGTGCATGAAAACGCAAACATTCAGGTTTTAAACCACTTTATGGTGTGCATGTAAATGTAGTCCTTGACATAGAACTTGCACTTTTCCACTTATGCATCTTTACACTTGTGCATCATTTCAGAAATATGTAAATGAATGAAAGTTATGCCAACCAACCAAATTGTTAATTGAGTTTTGATATCATCTGAAAAAAAAAAAAAAAACCCTAACCCTAACCTCTGGGAATTTTTTACATAAATACTTCTTCTTAAAGGGTTAGTTCACCCATAAATTAAAATTCTGTCATTAATTACTTATTGAAAATTATTTCATTTATTACTCATGCTCATGTTGTTCCACACCCAAAAGACCTTTGTTCAACTTCAGAACACAAATTAAGATATTTTGGATAAAATCCGATGGCTCAGTGAGGCCTCCATTGACAGCAAGTTAATTAACACTTTCAAATGCCGAGAAAGCTACCAAAGATTTAAATATTTAAAACAGTCCATGTGAGTACATTGCTAAAAACCTTAAAGGGGACCTATTATGCAAGATTTACTTTTGCATGGTGTTTGGCTTTAAATGTGTGCTGGCAGTGTGTGTACACAACCATCCTATAATGATAAAATCCAACCACTCCTTTTTGTAAATCCCTTATAAATAACATAGAACATAGAAACCACCCTGAGCGCCCTATGCGGATTAATCCACATAGCTCTCTCCATTTACTCCCGAAATCTAAGCCGCTGAAGACGAGGTGGATTTATTTTGTTTTCGAAGAAAATGCTCCCTCAACTCTACCGAAATTTGTTTATGTCTGCGCGAATCATTTCACACTGGACTGCTTTGTGAACGAATGTCAATACAAAGGGACAATACAAAACAGAGATTGTGCTAAAAATTTGTTACTCAAGGATATACAAGTAAAAACTGTTCGTGATCCAGCTTACAGCCTCCAGAGTGATACTGGATACTGCAGTAATGAAGGTGAGAGCACTTTATTACAGTTCATCAGAGTTGATTTACGAATATAAAGTTTACCAGTTTGTTAAGCACCACCTAAAAAGGCATAATATCTTTATATATTTGTTTACTGTTAGTTGTAACGAGTGTTTCTGTGTACTTCACTGTGTAAGTTGATGATAATGCAAGGGAGAAAAGAGAGAGTTTATGGATAATATTTTAATGCACACTTGCTCTGTGTTTTATTAAGCGCTTACAGAGATTTTCTAGAGTGAAAACAGACGCTTCATATTTTGTGTGAAGTATAATAAACTTTATAAAACTCATCAGTAAACAGGCTTGTACTAATATAGTGGATAAAAACAAGAAGACAATATAAGTTATAACTGTAATTAAACTAAACTATACCTGTTCTATCTCCATGCAGCATATATTTGCAGTTTCTGACATTATAGTGCATCCTGACTGACTCTTGACACCGGAGAATCAGCTTTTGAAGCTCCGCCCTCTTAGGCCGAGCGTAGCAGCTCATTTGCATTTAAAGGGCACACACTGAAACGGCGTGTTTTTGCTCACCCCCCAAAAGTGGCAATTTTAACATGCTATAAACAATTGTGGGGTATTTTGAGCTAAAACTTCACATACACACTCTGGGGACATCAGAGACTTATTTTACATCTTGTAAAAGGGGGCATAATAGGTCCCCTTTAATGTTATGAAGCGATGAGAATACTTTTTGTGCACCAAAAAAACAAAATAACGACTTTATTCAACAATATCTAGTAATGGGCAATTTCAAAACACTGCTTCATGAAGCTTTGAAGCTTTACGAATCTTTTGTTTCGAATCAGTGGTTCGGAGCGTGTATCAAACTGCCAAAGTCACGTGAACCATGAAAATTTCGAAACACTTATGATGTAACAAAGCCTTGTTTATGGAAATAACGTGACTTTGGCAGTTTGATACATGCTCCAAACCACTGATTCGAAACAAAAGATTCATAAAGCTTCAAAGCTTCATGAAGCAGTGTTTTGAAATTGCCCATTAATGACAGAATTTTCATTTTTGGGTGAACTAACCCTTTAATACATAACAACAGCCACAAAATGACAAAAACAGATGTTTCAGCTACAGGCCTTCGTCATATTTCTGACATGGAGGAACACATTATCATTCTCAAACTTTGCATGAAAAATGCTCTTATAGGGGACTTACCTTCAGATACAGAGATGTACAAGAAAAAAGTGATGATACATGCAGTAGCGTAGTGCATGACTGACATGATCAGTGCTAGCTCCTTTTAACTCACAGATATGGGTGAAATACCAATATGAACCTTTGTAACTTGTATTTGAGCAGTGATTAAACATTAACATTTTTAATGCAATTCTGGGAAATACTATAAAGTAATCAATTTCGGTAAGTCTTAAAGGCGAAGTGTGTAATTTCTGTCCCAGGGAACAGAATTTCTGAAATAAAAATGGTTTTCATACATAATTTCATGATGAAAGATTAAATTTGGGCAACTTTGATTGACCATGTTCTTGTTCATAGAAAGACAATAAGGTAAGCAGGACAAAGAGTACAACCCAATTTAAGCAGATTCTCTGTGGCCACCTTAATCAGGAGATTGAGAATTCCAATTTCAAACACTTTATTTGTCCCTAAAGGGCAATTCACAAGGTCATGTAGAGTAAGATAAACAATATATGTCAAAAGCACCACACATTGAAAAAACACGTATATTCTACAACAAGCGAATATCTAAAAAGCAAGTCCTTACCATATATAAAATAAGGAAATTAATAAATATGTATATATATATACACTATATTGCCAAAAGTATTGGGACATCCCTCCAAATCATTGAATTCAGGTGTTCCAATCACTTCCATGGCCACAGGTGTATAAATCAAGCACCTAGGCATGCAAACTGCTTCTACAAACATTTGTGAAAGAATGGGTCGCTCTCAGGAGCTCAGTGAATTCAAGCGTGGTACCGTGATAGATTGCCACCTGTGCAATAAATCCATTCGTGAAATTTCCTCACTACTAAATATTCCACGGTCAACTGTTAGTGGTATCATAACAAAGTGGAAGCAATTGGGAACAACAGCAACTCAGCCATGAAGTGGTAGGCCACGTAAAAATCACAGAGCGGGGTCAGCGCATGCTGAAGTCACCAACTTTCTGCAGAGTCAATAGCTACAGACCTCCAAACTTCATGTGGCTTTCAGATTAGCTCAAGAACAGTGTGTAGAGAGCTTCATGGAATGGGTTTCCATGGCCGAGCAGCTGCATCCAAGCCTTACATCACCAAGTACAATGCAAAGCGTCGGACGCAGTGGTGTAAAGCACGCCGCCACTGGACTCTAGAGCAGTGGAGACGTGTTCTCTGGAGTGACCAATCACGCTTCTCTGTCTGGCAATCCGATGGACGAGTCTGGGTTTGGAGGTTGACAGGAGAACGGTACTTACCTGACTGCATTGTGCCAAGTGTAAAGTTTGGTGGAGGGGGATTGTGGTGTGGGGTTGTTTTTCAGGGGTTGGGCTTGGCTCCTTAGATCTAGTGAAAGGAACTCTTAATGCTTCTGCACACCAATACATTTTGGACAATTTCATGCTCCCAACTTTGTGGGAACAGTTTGGGAATGGCCCCTTCCTGTTCCAACATGAAAGCAAGCAAGGTCCATAAAGACATGGATGAGCGAGTTCGGTGTGGAGGAACTTGACTGGCCTGCACAGAGTCCTGACCTCAACCCGACAGAACACCTTTGGGATGAATTAGAGCGGAGACTGTGAGCCAGGCATTCTCGCCAACATCACTGCCTGACCTCACAAATGTGCTTCAAGAAGAATGATAAAAAATTCCCATAAACACACTCCTAAACCTTGTGGAAAGCCTTCCCAGAAGATTTGAGGCTCTTATAGCTGCAAAGGGTGGGCCAACTCCATATTAAACCCTACGGATTAAGAATGGGATGTCATTAAAGTTCATGTGCATGTAAAGGCAGGCGCCCCAAAACGTTTGGCAATATAGTATACATATATATATACTATCGTTCAAAAGTTTGGGACCGGTACGATTTTTAATGTTTTTAAAAGAAGTTTCGTCTGCTAACCAAGACTGCATTTATTTAATTAAAAATACAGTAAAAACAGGAATATTTTGAAATATTATTACAATTTAAACTAACTGTTTTCTATTTGAATATATTTTAAAAAGTAATTTATTCCTGTGATGGTAAAGTTTAATTTTCAGCATCGTTACTCCAGTCTTCAATGTCACACGATTCTTCAGAAATCATTCTAATATGCTGATCTGCTGCTCAAGAAACATTTCTGATTATTATGAATGTTGAAAACAGTTTTTTCATGGTTCCTTGATTAATAAAAAGTTCAAAAGAACAGCATTTATCTGAAATACAAAGCTTTTGTAACATTATACACTACCGTTCAAAAGTTTGAGGACAGTAAGAATTTTTATTTAAATTTTTTTTTTAAAGAAATTAATACTTTAATTCAACAGGGATGCATTAAATCATTCAAAAGTGACAGTAAAGACATTTACAATGTTACAAAAGATTATATTTTACACAAGCAATGTGTCTACCAACCAACAACACAGAGTGGTGCTCAACACAAAACACTTCTAGGAATCCCATCAGAAGGCTTATATACATTTTGCATTGTCAGTATTACTCTTATATTGTTAAAATTGTTACAGTAGTACAGTAATGTATACTATTATACAGGGGAGCAAGGTTGGCAGACAGAAACGGAGGATTTAAGTGCAGGAGTAGTAGTTTAATGAAAACAAAGCCAAAAGCAAATCAAAACAAGGGAACATGGAGAACACGAGTAATCGAAGCAATATAACTCCAAACACGTACATCCAACTACTGACAAAGAACAAGGGAAACACAAGTGCTATATATGGGCCATTCTACAGAATTGGTTCAAAGTCAGAGTTGGAAACATCTTGGAAAAATGTGTTTTTCCCCACAAATTATCTATGTATGCAAATTGTATAATATCCAAGGCACACATTCCTAGTAATTGTGCAGTTAAAGGGTTAGTTCACTCATAAATGAAATTTCTGTCATTAATTACTCATGTCGTTCCACACCCGTAAGACCTTTGTTAATCTTCGGAACACAAATTAAGATATTTTTGTTGAAATCCGAGAGGTATATGACTTGTCCATAGACAGCAATTTAACCACCACTTTCAAGGTCGACGTCACTGCAGTGGTTCAACCTTCATGTTATGAAGCAATGAGAATACTTTTTGTGCGCAAAAACAAAACAAAAATTACAACTTTTTTCAACAATATCCTCACTTCTGTCATTTTCATACACTGTTTTTGTTCAGTGCTTCCAGGTTCTACGTCAATATACTTTATTTCAGTGTAGCCATAAAGGTACTAAAAACATATTTAAATCAGTTCATGTGTGTTCAGTGGTTCAATATTAATATTATAAAGCCACGAGAATATTTTTGGTGCACCAAAAAAACTAAATAACGACTTATAAAGTGATGGCCGATTTCAAAACACTGCTTCGGGAAGCATCGGAGCGTTATGAATCAGTGTGTCGAATCTGCTGTTCGGAGCGCCAAAGTCACGTGATTTCAGCCGTTGGCAGTTTGACACACGATCCGAATCATGATTCGACACACTGATTCATTTGTGCTCCGATGCTTCCTGAAGCAGTGTTTTGAAATCAGCCATCACTAAATAAGTCGTTATTTAGTTTTTTTGGCGCTCCAAAAATATTTTTGTCGCTTTATAATATTAATATTGAACCGCTGTGCTCACATGAACTGATTTAAATATGTTTTTAGTACATTAATGGATCTTGAGAGAGGAAATGTCATTGCTCAGGCCTCACTGAGCCATCGGATTTCAACTAAAATATCTTAATTTGTGTTCTGAAGATGAACGAAGGTCCTACGGGTGTGGAACGGCATGAGGGTGAGTAATTAATGACAGCATTTTCATTTTTGGGTGAACTAACCCTTTAAGCGCGCGAGCCTTTCAGAGTATACTCCTTTCCCACTGCGCAATGTGACGTCGGAGTGACGTCTTTTTCATGTCATTTTTGGACGTCCAAATTCGGTCCATTGAAGGGGTTGTTTTGTAACGCCAGGCGACGTCTTTTTTCGACGTCTTCCGCACGTCTAATGTTGACGTCCGTGGACCTCCGTGTAAGGGCTATTTATAGTCCAAATGTGGTCGTTTGTGGACGTCTTTTCAACATCAAATTTAGACTTATTTTGGACGTCGTTTTTATAACTTCTATAACTGTGGTCCCATGTTTCCAGAGGGTGGAGGACATGCTTTCTGTGCCTAGCTGTTGAGCCAAACAAAGCTACAGGAAAATTAACTGGCACAGAAAACATGTCCTACCCTCTGGAAACATGGGACTACATACAACACTACAGTTATACAAATACAAATAAATCACAATTCAATATCACCATTTTCATCTTTATTCAAAAATAAATGCAGCGATGCAGGCTGAAAAGCTGTGCCGTCATTAATGGTTGAACACTCGCGCGAAATGCCTGTTGTGTTGCCTCGGCCAATCAGAGTGGCGTTTACTGGTTGGGTTATGATGATGTGCTGCCTCGACCAATCAGAGTGATGTTGACTGGTTTTTGTCTCTTTGGCTGAAATCCAAAGCCCTTGACAGAGAGTTGTCCTCGCCTGTGCTTTAGCTGCTGTTGGTTCTTTTTAAATTAGAAATAAGGAGGATAGGCCTAATATATGCTACCATGATCTGAACTATAATTTCCCACAAATTGCATTTCCAAATAAATAAACAGATACATGCAAAAATAAATGTATGCATAAAGAAATAACTTGATTAGGCTACTTTAAATAAACCAGTTAAAAAAATAAAAAAAAAACATGGCCTGAATAAATAAATAAATAGGCATTCACATAATAAATGTTTGTTTATAAATAATCTGTATCTGGAGAGTTCAGATGCAAAAGCCTCTAAGTGCCATCTGAAATTCTTCTAGAATTATCATCTTCATAAAGACTGTATAGTTAAGTTCTTTCACTTAAATGACAATTAATAGGTAATTTGCATTGCCATTTAAGTGAAATTATTGAACTTAAATATATAAGCTTGATAAAAATGATCATTCTAGAAGAAAATTTCAGATGACACTTAGAGGCTTTTGCATCTGAACTCTTCATGTATTAATCATGTTGATAGGCCCTATAAAACAAATATTACATATTAATCATGTAAATTTCCTGCATCTGTTATAGACGTCCAAATGACGTCCAAAAAAATTACCCAGTTCAAGGTCAAATGTTGAACGTCAAGATGACGTCCAAGTTGGGTCATGGTTGGACGTCCAAATAGTGGACCTAGTTTGGACGTCGAATAGATGTTCAGAAATAGTCATGGACCGACGGACCTAATATAGACATGATCTGCACGTCTATCCGACGTCCAATGTTTAGTGGGTTGTCCGTAAGCTCTAAAAAAAAAAAGCGTTTGCCGCGTGTGCACTACCTAGTGGACTACTGTTTTCAAGCGCGCGAGTCATTCGCACATGCCCTGTTTTACGCGGATCAACCTGCACGCGGACAGGGTGTGCGAGCCTAGGCTACTGGTAGGCACAGGTACCAAAAACCCGGTAACGAGCCCAGCGGCTAAATGTAGTATACTAGCCTGCATAAGATAACCTCCGACGTTATTCTGTTAATGCTCTCCCTCTGAGGCTGCGTGTGAGACGGAGCAACGCAACGCAAACAAACCGTTTCGAATGCGTAATTACGTTGTAGCCTACTAGAATTGATGCATGCTTATCATAAATGCAACAAGTCATTTACATGTGAAAGTAGAAACGCGTGCAATTCAGACGAAACTTATGGCTAAAACGTGAATGGTAATTTTCCTCATTAAATGTGTCTGAGGGTCCGACATAGCCTCCACGACAGCATCGCCAGTGACCATTGCACTCTTATGCAGTTATGATGAGCTCCAGGCTGTGTAATATGGGTGATCTCTTTTTTTTTTATCAAGTTCCATGATTCCACGCTCATTCACTGCGCCATAAATCTACGCATTGTTTTGAAGGGGTCAGCGACCCCTAGCCACGAAAAAAAAAATACATATTGTGCCTTTAAGAGTGCAAGTTGCAACTATTATTAACAATAATGGAAATATGAGGCTTATCAGTAAGTCACAGTATCATCCTTTTTGGACTTTTTCTGTTTTGCACAATTTCCTGCCAGTCTGTCATCATAGTTACGCATTTCGATTCACAGGCTTGCAATTCCATTCGATATCAGTTATTTGGGATATACTGTATATCAGGTACAGTACATGGCAAATTTCTATTAAGAAAAATAAAACTAATGCTGTAAAATATACTGGAATCAGTTGGTACTACATCAATATTGAAGGTTAAAATGAACTGATTTGTTTACAAACTTAAATTACATTTAAGGGAATGATTTATGAAAATAAAGTTATAATAGGCCTGCTAACTTAAAAATGATTGCTTACTTCAATTTGTTTTTTGAAATATAAACATTTAAATGGTGGCTGTCAATTTGATTCTGACAGATTTATTCAAACATGCATTATATAAGCTATTGAAGAACATTAAAAATTATAATAAATATGTAATATGGTGCATATATTTAGCTAAATGCTTCTCTCTAGAGTTCATTTTTCTAGCTGGTCACTGAATATGTTTGCTCTGAGGTAAATGTGATGTTACGTTTGTTTGTTTAGAAGCTGTTTTATTAATGTCTTTCCGCTAGGGATGCAGGATACCATTTTTAAGGACCGAGTACTAGTACCGATACTTTTTTCTGCAGCTTCTCTTGAACTGAGGATCTTCTAAAGCAATCTGTCACACCACTTTGAAGAGCGCCAAAACAGTATTTTTTTTTAGTAGTAAAATGGGCAGAATTTGACATATGAGACTTTGTTTCATGTCAAAAGCAACAAAGCTTATTGCAATTTATTGGATGGTTTCGTATACGGCGTATACCTGCTTATCACGTAGACTACACCGCTGCTTCATATGACAAAACATCCCATGTTTTGGTCGTGACTGCACATTTTCGGTACTGACAGTAATGTGTTGGTAGTGACCACATCACATTACAGGATTTTAACACTCGCATACTAAAACATACTAAAATGCGAATGATTTACATAACTGGAATAACATTTTGTTTTTCCTCCTAAATAAAGGATTGTGTTCCCTTTTGTCACTACTAAAACAATGATGTCACAACAAAAACTTCACCACATGTTTCGGTAGTGACAATTTTAGATACTTTTGAGTCGCTCAAAGATGCTAATCAGCACATGGTTATCTAGATCAGTTCTGAACAGTTGTACACACATAAAACTAAATTTTATGGAATAACACCCAAAAAAGTTTGCTTAAAAAAAATGTGTTTGGTAGTGACGTTCCTTAAAGTTACACACAGATTGTCAGACTTCTAACACATTTAACTCAAAATGATGGTAATATCTACTGTGAAAGAGGGGCTGTGAGAGGAATATTTCCTGATCAGAAATGTGGAAGTGTGGTTAAAATCAGTCTCAGACAATGACTAAAACATACACTGTCTAAAACATACAATTCGGTAGTGACATGAAAATGTGGGACACATTTTTTTTTTTTTTTTTT
>RJVU01026436.1:9474-22500 GCA_003731715.1 Anabarilius grahami
GTCTGGCCCTTTATCAGCTCCAGGGCATGAGAATGTGACAAATTCATGGCAACGTTTATGGACCACAAAACAGCACACTAACAGAGAGAAAAAGAGAGAGGTGTGTTACATTTACAAAATCACACATAAACTGTAAAACACTGGTAAAAAAAAAAAAAATGAGCGAACAGTTAAATAATGTTAACGGTCTACCTTACTCTGGTTTGAGTGTGTATTTATATTTTTTTTATTGAATCAGCACTGAGGATGATAATACTAAAAGATCAGTAATAGTGCATAGTGTGAATTAGCAGATTAAAGTCATATATCAACACAAAAGACTGACTCGGTGTGAAAACAACACCAGCATCATATTTCAAAGATACAGCCAATTATTACATTATAACAGATTACATATTCTGGAAGATTCTATTGTTACCATTGTCTGGGTAAAATAATGTGAATAAATAGATCAATATATGGAAAATGACATACAATAAGTGAGCCCAAAAGAAGAAAATTCCTTTACAGTAAATACCAAGTTTTCTTATTGGCTTCATAATTGGATTCGTAATAAAATATTTAAAACCATTTTTAAAAAGTTTACCTTGCCAAGGTTACCTTGAACCTTGCACTGTCAAATTTTTTTTTAAATGCAGGGCTCTATGCAAAGATTTTTCTACTGGAGCAGTGACCAGTTAGATTTTTACTTGTATTCACAACATCCAATAAGTAAGATAAACTTAAAAGCATATAACCTAGAGGTGAACTGTAAAAAATACAACTTGAAAAGTTTATAAAATGTATAAGAGTAGCTTTAACAAACTTTTTTTTAGTAGGAGGAGGAGACAAAAATACTCTAAACATGTAGTTTTGTTGACCTTCAAGTATTTGTTCAAAACAAATGTTGTCCCAGCTTTCCAAACTATTTATCTGAACATATGCTGTGCAAGCTCCCATCATGCATTTCAGCTTGAACCATTATGTGTGTATTATCAAAAAAAAATCATTGTTTTCCTTTTTTACTGGTTTAATATATGCTGCTGCTGTTGTCTGTTATTTAGCTGTCATCTGGTTCAGAGTTCCTATTTTTACTGAATTTGTTGTTCATCACTGTGTTTAAGATTTGTGTTAAGTATATGTGCATTAAAGTAGAAGTATATTTTGCATTTTATTGCAACTGTAGTATTTGATATATTTGCTATCAGGGTAATATGTTTAACAATCTTTAGTTACCTTTTAAATTCAATTAGATGAATTGAATCTACTCAGATGAACAAAAGTATTTAAGTTGTCATTTTACTGTAGGTCAACTTTTTTTAGGAATATATGACTTGTGATACAGTATGTGAGGGTCTGAGAGTAATGTTATTTCATGATAATGATATTTGTTATGTTTAGTTTAGTTGTCATTCTGTTCTTGTGTTTCCTTTCAGTTTAGTTCTTGATTAACCCTGGTTATTTGCCTTAGCTACTAATTAGTCTTACTTGTGTCTAGTTTAGTTGACTTTGTTTGTCCCCTGTATATATAGCCCTGTGTTTCAGTTACTCCTTGTTGGTTCTCGTCTTTATTTTCTGTGTGGTTATAATCATTGTTCTCTACTCTCCAGCGATCTCCTATGTGTTTTGGTTTGCTTATTAATAAAGATTGTGTATTTTGTACTCTTCGTCCATACTTCATGATAATATTACAATATAAATATTTTTGCTAGAAATAAGGTTGATATTATACCAAATGTTTAGTGGAGATTCTTGATAACATTTTTATATAACAGAAAAATCTAATGCAAGTAGTAGTAAGTTTAAGCTTATTAAAAAACAAGTAAACAGTCTTATTACTAGTTACTAGTGCTGTCAAAATTGTGTGAATAAGAGTGTGATTATATAAATGTAACGCTAGCCATGAAAATATGACGCGAAATTGTGTTAAATATTTTTAGCGAGTTAAACTGAAAAAATTAAACGAATGAATTAAAAATATTTAACCCAATTAACACAGCATCTAGCGTTACATTATATGATCACGCTCTTATTCACACAAATGCTTTTAAACCATTCAAGTGCCACAAGACAAACGAGAACACTCTGTCTGTGAATGGAGTGTCTGTGTGACACACTCACGAATCCTGCGCACAGAAAGACTCGTGCCAGTATCGAGTTCTCTTTCGAGCTTGAACAAACAATAATACACAGAATTATGCCGAAATGCCCGTATCCTCAAAAAAGCAGTCTTAAATGAATTAAATAACATCTTAAAGGTGCCCTAGATTCAAAAATTTAATTTACCTTGGCATAGTTAAATAACAAGAGTTCAGTACATGGAAAAGACATACAGTGAGTCTCAGACTCCATTGTTTCCTCCTTCTTATATAAATCTCATTTGTTTAAAAGACCTCCGAAGAACAGGCGAATCTCAACATAACACGCCCCCAATGTTTGCATATGCCAGCCCATGTTCCCAATATTATGAAAGGCATTAGACAAGGGCAGAACGTCTGGATGTGCAAAGCTGAATCAACAGACTAGGTAAGCAGCAAGCAAGGACAATAGCGAAAAATGGCAGATGGAGCAATAATAACTGACATGATTCATGATAACATGATATTTTTAGTGATATTTGTAAATTGTCTTTCTAAATGTTTCGTTAGCATGTTGCTAATGTACTGTTAAATGTGGTTAAAGTTACCATCATTTTTTTACTGTATTCACGGAGACAAGAGCCGTCACTATTCTCATTTTTAAACACTTGCAGTCTGTATAATGCATAAACACAACTTCATTCTTTATAAATCTCTCCAACAGTGTAGCATTAGCCCGTTAGCCACGGAGCATAGCCTCAAACTCATTCAGAATCAATGTAAACAGCCAAATAAACACTGTACTTACGCGATTAGACATGCTGCATGACGAACACTTTGTAAAGATCCATTTTGAGGGTTATATTAGCTGTTTGAACTTTTTTTATGTTGTTTAAGGCAAGCGCGAGCTCTGTGGGCATGGAGCACGAGATTTAAAGGGCCACACACCCTGAATCGGCTCATTTATAATAATGCCCCAAAATAGGTAGTTAAAAAAATGAATTAAAAAAAATCTATGGGGTATTTTGAGCTGAAACTTCACAGACACATTCAGGGGATACCTTAGACTTATATAACATCTTTTTAAAAAAAATTCTAGGGCACCTTTAAATGAACTTAAAGAGTTGTGAGAAAATGAGATGCACATCAGATTTGTATCATGTTCAGCAGCAGTAGGACTTAAAGTCACAGCAGCCTACTAAACCAGTGCTGTGATGTCTGTAAATAATGTTAATCAAAGAACAAAGGTGACAGAGAAAATTATAGTTTTAGTAAGGATTCATCTATATTTAATTTTTAATTTATGCAGTGAAGGCTGTAATGTGTTTAATAACTTTATTCAATTTCTATATATTTCCTACCTGTTAGACATATAGGAAGGCCACAGGTAAATATGACATTTATTATAATGGCCTAATATATATATATATATATATATAGCCTAATAAATATTGAAATTGACAGCCTTCAGTTATACTGCAATGTTAAATGTCTATATATATTTTTTTTTTTTTATCAATTTCATAGAGACCAGTACCAGTAGCCTACTAGTATCAGTGATAATGGCCTTCATTCATAAAAAATGCCATTAAACAAAACATTTAAAATATACTGTCTTAAAATTGTTTCTACATTAATTTGGAGAGTAAATGTGAAGTTATTACAATATAAAAATAACTTAATTTTAAGTTAATTTATTTTTTTAATCGATTGACAGCACTACTAATTATAAGCAATAGGATGATTAAATCATAGCCTGTAAAAAAAGATGGAAGACGCGACGCCGCTTCCTTCCATTGTAATGAACTGAACGTAAAACATTCGACGATGGCCGTTGACATGTTACGCAAAAACGTCAGTTTGGAGCCTGGGCATGCGCAGAAGGAATCGTCAGTGGAGCCCGGAGTCCGAGTCGCGGTATCAAACTTTCGCCAAGATGTCTGCATCATCAAGATCAGATCACCTATTTGTTTTAATATCTATTGTTTATTATATTTTTCTTTTCCTCCTTTCTTTTTTCATTTGGCTTAATTACATCTGGCAAAGAGGAATTTACATTTATTTGAATGTTTATTAATGTAAATTTTACATGTTCGTTTTCAAATAAATTACTAGTGATAACTACAATACATTGGGATAGGTCAAAACAACATATCGTAATTGATGTATTTTAAATATATAAATTATACACAATTTATATTCTACCTGTAAAATAATATTCTGTTTCTAGAGCAATACTATTTTTGAAACAGCAAAATCAGTTGATAAACTCAATAATATCCCACTAGAAACAACTCTAAAATGTCAGAAATGGTCCTGGATTTTAAATCAAGTTGAACTAACGTTACAGGAGATCGATTGCTGTAGACAGTGATCTATAATTAGTTTTGTCCAGCTAATTATTATTTTATACCCATAAAAATAATTAGTAACTGCCAGATAACAATCACCTGCTTTTTCCCATCATGGCTAACATTAGGTGTGTTATCTTATCTTAAAAGCTAATAACATTTATTAATTAGCTTATAAAGCCCACATTTAACGTTACCGAAAAAAGCTCAGTGATCCGTCAGATCCTGTAGGTCGGTTAGTACAGTTACTGCTGAACAACTCCTTTTGTTAGTGTGAAATAACACAGAAATCGAAAATTAATAGTTAGTAATCTTCAAGCCTGGTAACTCGCCGTCATGTAGCGTGCGCCTCAGTTTGTCACGTACTTGCAGTGCATGTTGGGATGTAGGCACGACACAACGATATTTCCGAAAAAGTGGATTGTGGAGACATTTTAATCATTATCGCACACCCCTAGGGTCAAGCAAAACTAGACCCATTCCTCGTTTTAATCATACACTAGATTTAATTATATTGCATGGAACCAATCCTACCGATATAGATATTCTACCTCAAAGTGAATATCTATATCGGTAGTAGATATTCTATATCGAATATCTTGGGCTGTGCATACTGCGTACTGCTGATATTTGCCATATTGCACCGTGTTATCGACTAGGTAGAACAATTCTCCCAATAACTATAGATGGATTCACAAATAACCTGCCTGATCTGTCTCAGCTCCTCAGTGTACCCAAACACACAAATGAACTTGAGGAAATGACTAGCAGTATGGGCACCATTTTCCCTATACATTAGAAACTGTTGCACCCATCAGATTAAAAAAGGTTGGAGAGAATTATGGTACAACTGTATTACCCATGCTATCAAGAAAGAACATTGTAATCTAGAGCACAAACGGAGACAAACTCGTTTCAAGTTCTTTAGAATTGCTTGGAAAGGCAGCACTTCCCATTATAAAAAGACTCTAAAAAGCATCCTGGGTCAAGCATCTCCGCAAACTCAAAGAAAATAACCAAAGCAATGCANCACACACAGATTACTCATAATGCTGAAATGTGTATTTCTCAACTCAAAATAGCAACAAAAACAAACTAATGCACAGCGTTTTCAAATTAAAATATTTTCACAAAATTAAATAACATTTTTGCATTACTGCAAACTTGTTATAATCCCATTTAAGATGTTTGTTTCTTTACTAATCTGTAGTGGTTCAATGGATCGCAAAACTCACGGTTCGGATCACATCATGGTTATGACGTCACGGATCGGATCATTTTTCGGATCAGCACAAAAAAAAATTTGGATAGGGGGCAACTTAACTTTGCATTTATTACTTAGCCTACTTAAACTATTCTGATACCACAGCATAAACTACTAGCCTAAGTAATACATTATTAAAGGCAAGTGAACAGACTGTAAAAAGAACAAATACTGTACACCAATCACAACAAGCATAGATAAATACTACATAAAGTTACAAATAAAGTATAAGGTCTAACTGTAGTATTAATTTTCAAGCACAGAAATGTAATAATTAAATGTAAAATGACACTGTTCACTGTATAAATTTAATATAGATTAATCTTTGTTAAAGCTGTGTTTTGTTGTTTGATTTACATGACAGACAACAGCAGGTATTTATAGGTTGCTGTCACTTTAAGAGTAAGACCCTATGCACGTTCACATCCGACAGATACACATCCGAATTCTCACCTCGTTCAATTAAGACATAACCGAATGTGTTTACGAGAATACTTGCCGAGAGGGGTATTTTGATTGACATAATGCGTGTATGTGTCCATCCAAGTGCATTGAGGACCCGTTTGCTCCGCGTCCATCTTTACGCGTTCTCTGCGCTGCACACCGGGAAAAGTCGTGACATGACCATGCGCGCCACACGTGCCACTGCCTAAACTGAAACTGACTGCTCTTCTTTTTATTAGCGGTGTATAAAATGGGCAAACAGCTCTCAGAAAATGGGTTGTCGTGTCCACACATGTATTTATTTATTTATTTATTTATTAAATTATTATTATTTTATTTCATAAAATCGCAGCATTTTGCGTCATATAATCGCACAAGCTTGACATCGCGATTGCGATTGCGATATGATTAATCGTGCAGCTCTAGCACAAACTGAGACAAACTCGTTTCAAGGTCTTTAGAATTGCTTGGAAAGGCAGCACTTCCCATTATAAAAAGACTCTAAAAAGCATCCTGGGTCAAGCATCTCCGCAAACTCAAAGAAAATAACCAAAGCAATGCAAGGTTCTTGTTTAGTACAGTGGCTAGATTAAAAAATAAAAAGACATCACCTGAACAAAACTGAGAAAACCAAAAGCATCAGAAATAAAATTGTGAATGTACAACATTTGACAGCATGATACAGCCTCAAATATCGCACCTCAAGAACAATTGCAGTGCTTTACAACTATAGGACTGGAAGAGCTAAATAAACTTATCATTGAGTCTATCCTACTATAGATCATAAAATACTCTTAGATAAACTACAATATTACATTGTTATTCAGGGAAAGGCCTTAAGGTGAATTAGATCGTACCTATCAGACTGTTACCATTTTGTTTATTTAAACAGGGAAAAATCTAAGATAACATCAGTAAATTTGCTATTTTCAATATATATGCCCCACTTGGTAATATAAGAAAACACGGAATTAGTTTCCACTGCTATGCCAATGATACTCAGTTATATATTTCATCACGACCAGATGAAATCTCTAAATTATCCAAGTTAACAGTGTGTTAAAGATATAAAATATTGGTTGACCAGCAATTTTCTTCTATTAAATTCAGATAAGATAACCTGTACACAGAATATCTTAGAAGGATCTCTTAGAATCACTCTTCTCTTAGAAGAATGTACTGTTACTTCATCTTTTACAGTTAAAGACCTGGGTGTTATATTAGACAGCAACTTGTCCTTTGAAAATCATATTTCATATGTTACAAAAACAGCATTTTTCCACCCAGAAACATTGCTAAGCTACGGAACATATTTTCTGTTTCTGATGCGGAAAAGTTAGTTCATGCATTCATGACCTCTAGACTAGATTACTTAAATGCATTACTAGCTAGTTGTCCTGCATCCTCAATAATCAAGCTACAATTAGTTTTTAGTTTAGCTACTGTGTATTTAACCAATCTTCTATTGCCCTACAATCCATCACAGTCTTTAAGATCACAAAACTCTGGGCTTCTAGTAGTTTCTAGGATATCTAAGTCCACTAAAGGAGGGAGAACTTTTTCACATTTTGCTCCTAAATTCTGGAATAGCCTTCCTGATAATTCGGAGCTCAGACTCACTCTCACAGTTTAAATCTAGATTAAAGACGCATCTCTTTTGCCAAGCAATCACATAATGCATCTCATATCCGTGTACTCTAATTATATCAGATCAAATGCACATGACTATCTTTGCTTAATGTTATGAACAGCAGCTACGCTAATTGTTCTCCATTTGCTTTGCTTTTTTCTTGGGATGCTTGTCCCGAGGTGACTAGAGAGTACATCAGCTCCAGTTTGGATCCAGATTTTTATGAAGACTTCAGATGCCTCAATACTTGTGAAAAGATGACCCTAACCCCTGCGAGGACTTCAGATGATGCAAACTCTGGATCAACATGCACCATTCCAAATTTTGCTATATATCCTAATCATTGTTAACATGTATTCATTACTTCAATGAGCTCATTGTTCCTGCCTTAAATTAATACATTGTTTAAATTACTATATTGTTAGCTTAAATTAAAAACAGGCTATAAGGATCACTATAAGGATTGCAGCTTTTTGAAAATTTCCAGTTAGTCTGAATTACAGCAACTCTGAAGGTACAACTGAACTATGGCAACTCTGCGGAAATTGCAATACTACTATGACAACTACAGTATAGTGGCCAAAAGTGATGTCCAGAGGAGATGTTTGATTTTAATGACCCTACAAGTTCAATTAAACCTTCAGAATATGAGGAAAATATTTTATATTTTTTTAAATTATATTAAATATGAAGGAAGGACAAAACACTGAACTTGGTTATGGTATTTATCTGACGGCTACAGGTTTTATTTTATATGCAAAAAACGCATAGAAAAACAAAAAACTCACAGTAAAAAACATACATTGATTACAACATAATTAGTTATTAATATTTCGTTAGTCATCTCTTGTTTTTGCATGTGTTCATAATTTCTTTGTATGACAGCCTGGCCAAAAATTTTGTCTGTACAATTTGGCATGTTTCATTGCATTATCACAAATAAAACAATAGCTCCAAGCAAAGCTACACAATATGCTTACAAAAACTTTAACCAATTTTTAATAATATTTAAATAAAGGGTGAATATGTCAATCTTCCAAGGCCGGACATAATATTTGGCCACTACACTACTGGCACTATAACATCAATTAGCTAAAGTCAGCACACTCCCAAAAAGTGTAACGTATTATACTACTGTCCTTTTAAGCAACAAGACAACTTTTGAATCAGACAGAATTTCAATGCTGAACTTTCGTGTTGGTGTGAATCTTTTGCAGATTACACTGAGTTGTATGATGTTCGATACTGATCCATTCCCTTATGGAAAGAAAATATATTTCCCTATATATGAATGATCAATATATTACATGATTTAACAGTTTATTTGAAAATATACAGAAAAATATATTGCATAAATATATTACAATATTTTGAATGACACATAAGGAATTGCCGCTCTTCATATATTGAAAAATATGTGATAACATTTACTAATATATCATAATGTATGTAATTTTATATTCAGTAATATACTTCATAAAATATAGATTTATATGTGATTAGATATGGTACTGCATGCATAATATATTGCAGATATATTTACTCATGCAGTATAAACACATATATGGTAAAATATATTATGTAACACATTTCTTATATTTTATAATTATTTACATTTTAAATGTTTCATATTTTCCAGTTAGTTAACAAAAGCACACCTGCATGTACTAAAGTTTCTACCAAAGAGACTATCACTGTGCTATAGCTTGCACAGTCGTTACTTTTTAAATAAAGTTATTATAGTCTTAATGGTGTTCAGCCAATCATAAACCTAACCACAGGCTATACTCTTCAGCACAATGGTGACCCCAAAAACACACACATACCAGAAAACCTTTTAAATTTCAAAATAATAGCACATTAAACGCTAACAGATCTCCTCGTATATCAATATCGAGCAAAACACATGAAATAGCACTTAATTTTAACATTTACTCTCCTTTAACAGTCAGAAGCAAAGCATGCTGGGAACTAGAAGTCTGTTGTAACCACTGATTGTAACTCATTCCATGAATGTATGTATATATGTGTGTACAATACATTCACATTAATATGGGAACATGCATGTGCAATATATGTACACAATAAAGGATAAAACTGTATGAATGTAATGCTATTTTTGTCTTTATTTATAAATATTTTATATGTATCAATATATAGCCATACATGGTCAATGCATATATTGCAGTATATTGCACTAGTTTCCCATATATGGAAATGTATTATGTAATATAATCGCATTATATCTTGCCGTATATTCCCATATATTTTTGTTCCGTAAGGGTTGCCTCATTTATCCACAGCTCTCCTGACCAAAGAGCATCTTCTGTGAAACGTCTACCCTGACGTACGACTTGGTGATAATTACGGCTAGTCAGTAAGGTATTGATGTATCGGTTAGGTAGAGTGATGGGCTGTTTCTCTTCCTAGCACATTCCATAATATCCATGGATCAAAGCATTTGTTTGAGAAAGAATTATAATAAAGTAAATCAATTTTCTATAAATTTCATATTCCTAATAAGCAGTTAAGAGCTGACAAAGAGAAAAAAATGAAACGGCATGTATGCATTGGTATGAAAATTAATTCTTTAAAGGCAAACATAAGGGACACAAACACTTCTGCAGTAACATATCTGACGACACAGTTGCTAAGTGGTTAGTACTGTCACCTCACAGTACAGTTTCCCCCATAAGGACATGCAGGTCGGGCGAATTGGAGAAGCTAAAATTGCCTGTAGGTGTGAGTGTGAATGTGTGTATGTCTGTGTTAGCCCTGTGATGGCCTGGCCATCTGTCCAGGGTGTTTCCCTGCCTTTGGCCCAAGACACTGGGACAGGTTCCGCATCCACACAACCCTACATACGACAAGCAGTTTGGAAAATGTATGGGTGGATGTCAGATTTTGGGTTCACATCAAAACAGTAAGGAAAGTACAGGCCCCGCTGTCGGGGGAACATAAGACCATCTAAAAACCAAGCTTTACAAAATGGTTATGGCAGTCAAAAAAAGTCAGATTTCAAATCAGATCTGGTCCACATTCACATCAGAACATAAAAATAAATGTCCCGCTCCCCTTCACATCATGATAGCAATAATGAAAACACTTTAATGCATATTCAACAGTTTCGCATATTCAATAGTTTCCTGTTGTGTGGGCTGCTCACTGGATCTGTCTCACTGGCCCACTGTATAAACAGAATCTGCATGTGTCTAAGTGCAAAAACAATCAGACGTAAGTGATGAATACAGAAATGGGATGATGAAACCCTTATGCATAAAAAATACTTGACAAATATATATTTATGAGTGGCCATTTACCAATCTTTACTTAAAGCCCTCTTGTCTTAAATGCTCTTGATGAACAAGGATTAGGGGATCGACTACAGCTCTATTTTGATGGGACTAGTTTTCACAGAAAATCTGTTTCACAGTATTTTGTGATTTTAATATTTGCCAAAACAAATATTTAATAGTTTTTCACACACAAACTTATAAAAATTGCACTGCACACACACCCACAATGATCAAAAACATAACACAATGTATGCGACTAAGTAGGCAGATTCTTTGGACTTTATATAGAAAGTCAATGATTACCAAGACCTTTAATAGTTATGGCAGTGGAATAGTTTGCTCAAAGTCTTTAACTCCTGAATGAGTTTTTACACAACTTGCTTGTCTCTACAATGTAATTCTGAGGAGCCATATAAAATGTGGTGTCCATTAGACAGTAGGTGGCCCTATAATTGTGGCATGAATCAAAAATGTTCTAGCTTCAATGGTCTGTTCCCCATTTGTGCTATAGTTTTCTTTTGGTCCAATTTTATACATCTGAATTAAATCTCTAATTATTATCCAACTTTAATGTTATTTTTAATGTGATGATTTGTAAAACAAAGTTTAAAAATTAAGGAAAACTAACATGTCTAGGCAAACAAAATCTTTTTTTAAAGACATGAAATTAGCACTAGATGGCGGCAGAGAAACACTAATTGACTACCTAATATATGGAAAAGTAGGAAAAGTCTCATGAAAAACAAAAACTTCGAGTTGTGACTGAATTACACAGAAAGCAAGTAAGGAGCGCTCTTTTTATAATCACTGATGCTGTTGGTTAGTTCAGTATGGTACATTTAATAAAAGCGCAATGCTGTTTGTAAACAGAGTTGAGTAACATTTTCTTATTAAGGCGTTTGTGGTCTATATAATATTCTGTCATCCAGAGTTAAATAGTTACTTAAAGTGCTTGTATACATTTTGAGAATGTTCATTGAGCATTATTATCTGTTTACTGTTATGCTAATGTCAGTAAGTTATTTGGTAGAATACAATGTTCTCATGTCATGTCACACCGCCAGCCATTTCAACACACTGAAACAAAAACTAATTTCTTATAGTATTTGTTGATTTTGCAGTGTGTGACAGAAATAAAATACTGTATGTGCCACCAGAAAACACTGCCTCTTCTGTGTGTGTGCAACATATAGGTATAATAATAATATCTGCTAATACCATAATATTGAATCTGGTTGGTTTTCTCTTTCACTTTCCCTTTCTTTTTTCCCCTCAGTCTCCTTATCTTTGTCTCTTCCCCTCTTAAAGCTGAGCTTTGACCAATAGTCTTTTCATTCTCATCTGTATCAATGTAGAATGTAAACATAGGGTCAATTGATATTTCAAGATTCAAGATTCAAGATTTTTATTTGTCACATGCACAATTATATAGAGCATATATAACCAGCAGTGAAATGAGAGTCAGGTCCGCTCCATGGACAGTGCANATGTGTGTAGAGAGAGTAGAGCAGGGGACTCAGGACACAGCCTTGTGGGGCTCCTACGTTCAGGGTGATGGAGTTGGAGGTGTACTGGCCTGCTTTCCCCACTTGAGGTCTGCCGGTGAGGAAATCAAGAATCCAGTAGCAGAGTGAAGAATTCAGGCCGAGTTCCATGAGTTTAGAAGCCAGCTTGATGGGGACTATAGTATTGAAAGCTGAGCTAATACTATATTTATATGTTTTATGAATCATTTTCTTAGAGAAGTTAATTTATTGAAGTTAACCAAGTTTATTAAATTAATTCGCAATATTTGCATTTATTATTAATCGTATGCCTGCCTAATATATGATGAAAACGGCTTCGCTATTGTTTCTTGACCCCTCACATCGACAGTTAGGCTACTACTAATTATTACATGAATCACGTAAATTATAACGTTAACTAGGCTACTACTCAAAATGGTGAATCAGACTGAAGTTTTATTTTTTTTAATTTTGTTGGT
>RJVU01026436.1:26070-37093 GCA_003731715.1 Anabarilius grahami
CCTTATGGAGAAAAAGACACAGAGACAAAACATATCAAACCCATTTAAATTTTAAACAAAATGTTCTACTCTAAAGCGTTATGTTGGAAAAAACACCAATAAAACTGCCAAAAACAGCCAAAAATAAAATAAATAAATAAAAGCTATAAAATACAAAAATAGCAATGCATCAAACACAGAGCATGCTAGCATGCTATAAAAAAAGACAATTAAAAACAGATCATGCTACCAAAAAGACACAATTTAACTAAAGCATGCTACAGAAACAAAAGCAGCATTGCATCAAAAGCATTTAGTTAATGCAAGCTAAAAAAAAAAAAAAAAAAAGTAACATTTCAAACAAAAGCAGTTCAGATCTATTCCGGACGAGCCCCCAATTTGTGTCAACCCAGATTAGGGACCAACATAAAAAGTTACAAACAAATTGCAAAGGCCAGGGCAAGAAAATATATATATTTTTTGGCAGTAAAAGTTCTTTCTTCAGTAAAATTTGTTCGTCGCTAACTCAACTGGATTTGATTGATGACCATTTGGCATGATCTTGGATTGTTCGGTTATTCAACGCTCATCCTGGACTTGCTGTGATAGCAACATGTCCGTAACCTTAAACCTGCTCAGGAGCAGGCTTATTTCATGTAAACAGGATTAGATGGCATCTTTTTAAGCAGAGGTGATGCTTAAAGTCTGTCCCAGCCACTGCTGCTTTCTTACAAGCATACCCTTAATGTGAACCAGGGACAATAATAATGATTTAAAAATAAATTTGCAAATAATATTATAATGTTTTGTAGAGAAATTTATTCGTGAGGGGAATAATTACCTAATAATTTTACTGGAGTCTCACACACACATGATGTACAGTCTATGCCGGGCATGCATTAATTTGAAACGCAACAGCTATTCTGGGAGTGGCTTGATGCAGCGCAGGAGATGCAGATAACTTGATCTTGACCCTTAAGAAACTTTAATTAATACTTAGTACTATATTTGTAAATACTAACACATAGCAAATCTGCTTGAAGGGTAAAATTAAATGAATTGCTAATTAAAACATTGAAATAAAAATGTAAAGCCTGTACGAATAGCCTACTAGAAATCATGAATATAGCCTAAATAATTGGAAATTGTAAAAAAAAAAAAAAAAAAAAAAAAANAAAAAAAAAAAGAAATGCACATTTAATTTATCTATTTTTTTTTTTTGTCATTTTGGTTGCTTGGCTGTTTTCTCTCCAGAAATTCAAGTTTTTCGTCAGGTGTCTGTTTTATTTAGACTATATGATGTCACTACGTTGCCGTCTTGATGCCAGCCAATTGCTGCATTGCTGATCGTGGTTTGGAGTATTGATAAATCTGGCCTTTTCGAGGAACACAAGAATGCGCAGTAATCTCAGACAATTTAATCTTAATTTTAAGAACCAAATTAGCCAGAGTTCAGTTATCACGATTAGAAAATCTGGCATCTGTCAAATAATCTCAGATGTACTAAGCAAGGTACGAAGAATGGACCCCACGACTGGTGAGCTAACTAATCTAAACTACAACTCAGAGTTAAAACTTTCCTAACTCCAGAGAAAAAATAGCAAGCATAAAAATCAATCTTCCAGGTCAGCTTACTTACCTATGCTTTCCCTCTATTCTAATATAACTAAAAAAAATAAATAAAAAAAAACTCACCATCCAATAAAAAAAGAAAAGAAACACAAACTACAACAGGTTTCCTGAGGTAGGCCANGAAAAAATAGCAAGCATAAAAATCAATCTTCCAGGTCAGCTTACTGATGCTTTCCCTCTATTCTAATATAACTAAAAAAAATAAATAAAAAAAAACTCACCATCCAATAAAAAAAGAAAAGAAACACAAACTACAACAGGTTTCCTGAGGTAGGCCAAGGTGATGTGCCACCAGCTCTTAAGGCCTCAGGTGTTAGGAATAATCAGGCTCCGCCCCCATCTAATTGGCAACTATGCTCAGAAAAAAAGAGAAAAGAGAAAACAAGAGAAAGACCAGGGGCTCGTAACAGACGTAAACTAAATGCTCTGATTTCATGTTTCAATCTAGCCTAAATTATATGTCAACATGCTGAAAAAACTGTGCTAATCAAACTACTTCAGTATGTTTGTGTATGTGGCAGGAAACCCTATTGTCCTCCTATTGCTATCATGACAAGTAGATATCCTGCTATAAAGAACATTTGCATAACCAAACAAAATATAACATCCACACTCACCGCCATCACCAATTACTGAACACACACTGCCAAGAAACACCTCAGAAACTGAGTAAAACTACACATTTCAAGAGTTCGATGTCATGCTAAGTGTCATCTACACCTACACATTGGTATTATTAAAATAATAATTTTCCTAGACACACCCCAAAACATCTACAAGAAAACCTGGAAAACTTACATTTAGCTAGGCTTAACAGTCACTTTTTCTGCACTGTAGCGACATTGTGTTTCATATTCTTCCCGTCACAAGGAGGGAAATGACAATAAAAACCACTGGACTTGACTACAATGGCTGCATTGTGGAGCTGAAAAGATAAAGCAGTTCATTCAAACCGTGTCATACAGTAATTTAGAGTGTATGTCTGTGTTTAAAAGATTATTTCTATTAATAAAAAGCTCTAAAGCAACTTTACCACATCCCAAAGGCTGAGAGACATTATCTTTTCAAGAGGGAATTTCTTCCCTATTGAGCTGGTTCATATTTGATGTGTGTGAGGACATTTTGAAAATCAGCTACTATGGTTTCAGTTGATGGTGTCTTCTGGAGTTTGGTTGGAAAGTCTGTGGAAGTTCTAAAAACATGTTGAGATGCCATGAACAGTTTTACTCAGAAGAGCAGAAAATGTGATGCTTACTGCAGGGCACTGACACTGAAATGCTGTTCTATCAGCAACTAAGAGTTATCAGAGACAGTAACTCATTGTGTGAACAGAAGGGAGTATTGAGATGTAGCATTCCACCATATTTCTTCCAGCCCACTGCTCAAGTAAGACAGAATGAAAAAAAAAAGTGAAATCTTGCTATTTAAAATCCTACCACCAGACAGTATGATTTATTGCCAAATATCAGTTTGACCGATGACAAGATTTTTCAATATACAGTGTAATTATTTTGGTATCCCTCTAAATCACACATGACAGCTCTGTATCAACTATGAAAATACATGTTAATTACTTAAATTTGTATCCAGTCATACTGAAGAAGAAAAAAAATACCACAGAAAAATGCAATATCCGCCTTAGTGTCACAAACTAAACACAACACATGTGACAGTGGCATTTCCTCAGGAGACCATCCTTTGACAAACAGTTCTATCACTTGTAAATGTATGCATTGTCTGATACACAAGCAGACCTCACTTTACAACATACAGAGACATGTGACAACTATCCTTTTCTCACTCATTAATCACAACAATCAACTGGGAATATTTATTCTTACATATGATTATATATTACAACAACAACAATAATAAGTGGTGTACAACTCTCATTCCTGTGAGAGACATCCTGTATGTAAGCAGACACAAATAGCAGCTTCTGAACAACCTTTTACACAGAAAAAAAAAATAGTTTGTTCTTCATACAGAAACATCATTACTTTAGTTTTAATATAATAGTCTGTATTAAAAAAAAAAGAAAGAAATGACGACAACAATGTTCCATCAAATCATGGTAATCTGTTTAATTTCCTGCAGATAGCGATTGAGATGTACTTTTCTGATTCTGCTTATCTGTAATATGGCATCACACATTCAAAAACTATGGCAAGTTATCAAATGATGATTAACTCCAGATGTTTTCTTATGTGGTGTGTTTGAGAATGATTATGATTACAATAACAATTAAAAGAATAAGTCATCCAAAAATGTTAATTCTATCATCATTTACCCACCCTCATGTAATTCTAAACCCGTATCATCACTGAAACACAAAATGAGAGTTTAGGCAGAATACTCTTTCTAATACAATGAAAGTGACTGGGGGCTTAGGATGTTGAGCTCTATTAAAGTAGTCCATATGCCTTGTGCACAGCATTCAAAGTCTAGTGACAGCTTTGTATGACAAACAGTAAGTTGTTATAAAAAAATAAAAAAAAAGAGAAGTTATAATAAATGTGTTCATTTCGGTGTGCTCCTAAATAATATGTCTTCAGCAGATTTGCATATAGTGCATAGGCCTACATCTTAAGGACTACTTTACTTTTGCTGCTGTCATATTTGGAGATTGACAGCCTCAGTCTAACACTGCATAGGAAAAAACATAGGAAAAAACTTCTAAAGCAGTTTTCCATTGAAGAAATAATGTCTAAAATGACCAAACAGACTCAAGCAAACACAAACATATATTAAAATACTTTTTTTTTTGTAAAGTTATACATTACAATAACATTTCCACTATTTTCTCATCAAATACAAATATATATATATTTATATATATATACACACACACACAAACACACACACATACACATACACATACACACACTAAAATGTAAAAACAAATAAGAGTGACGAAAGCACAAAACTTCTAACAGGTAACAGAAAGCCAAAGTGATGGATACCACCTTCTGCAAACAACAGTCACATGCTATACAAAGATATGTTAAAATCTCTGTTGAAAAAAAAGGTGTCAGCTCTAAATAAACAATTGGTGTCACTGCGATCCATCCCGTACTGTCCTAAAGCTGTATCTTATCAGAGGATCTGTACTAACCACCTCCACCCTGGGGCAAAGTCTTCAGAAGCAATAAAATATTTCTTCTCTGGACTAGAGCAAACATATTCACTGTTTTCATTCAATGAATTTTGCATACAGCAACAGTACTACTAACTGCAGTCAACCTGCTAAAATTGTTTTAAACACACACACAAATCCTTATATGCAAGAGTCATGAATCTAAGTTTATCTAGTGATTAGACAGTTACAAAACTAATACATAACTCAATCACATTAGTTTAGACGGTAGAAGCAGTTAAATGCTAACTGCCCTTCTACAGTAGCTGAACATTTCATCCTTCCTGGATTAATGATGAATGACACGGTTTAATCACAAGTTTAATTTGAAAAATGTTTCCTCTTTATGAAAGGGATGTGTTTGTTGAAGGATTTTTGGTGATTATCCATGTTTCTCTGAAAAAGAGGGAACAGTGTTCCTCGGACGGTTTACTCCTCTGATCAAAGCACAGACCTATTAAAAAAAAGGTTTGTTTTTTTTGTTAAAAGGAAGTTTGTTTGTTTTTGTTTTGTTTGTTTGTTTTTTTACTCAACTTAGCATCTGGAAAAAAAATGCAACGTCTACCACCACAACTCCGGTCACACCAGTTGTGGTTTCAAAATACACAGTCAGCTTACATGAAAATTTTATTACACTAAGGTAATTAAATCATTTATTTTTATTTAGGGCATTTTGCCTTGATTCATACAGAACAGTACAGAGAGCAATCAGGAAGCAAAGTGGGAAAGAGAGAGAGAGAGAGAGAGAGAGAGAGAGAGAGAGAGAGAGAGAGAGAGAGACTTTTAAAATCCCTTTATTAATTCAATAACTTTTGGGATTTGTCAGAATAAATATATGTAAAACAAATAAACAAATATCACATATACCTTTAAACAATACCATATATTTTCATCTCATCTATACATTACAAAATGTTTAAATTAAAACCTCCATTCCCATCAGGTTCACAAAGAAAATTATTAAAACCCCAAAGATAAAAAAAAGACTGAACATTATGTGTAAGGCTATAAAAAGCATACTCTATCGTTAGCCTTTTTTTTTTACAAAACATTTAGTCAATAAAACTGGATCAATACACCCTCTTTCTTCAACCTTATTTTTTCTAGTGCACCAGATTGCCAACTTCACCATTCCATAAAGAAAATTAAGAATAATTGTTTTTTCCTTATTTTTTACTGAATATTTTGGACCATAAATAAACAAAGAAATATTAAACAAACCCATTAACTTCATACTCCAAACCTTCACTAACTGCATCAAATTTTTTAGACGATAACATTCCATAAATGTATGAATCACAGTTTCTGATATATTACAAAAAGGACAACCCTCCCCAACTAAAGGATTCAGTCGTGCTATATGTCTGTTTGTGGCTAAAACTCCATGTACAATTCTCCACTGCAGATCACCTACTCTCTTCTCAGTAGGATTCTTGTACAGGGACCGCCAACTACCTTTCGGGGAAGAGCCTGACAACACTAAAGTCCATTTGCTTTCTTTTAGATCTTTAAGAGCTTGGTAGTTCATAGTTTTGACACATGCTATGTATAATGTTCTTTTCGATAAAACATTGAACAACCCCATTTCTGGAGTATTCAAAGAAAGCAATTTTGTAGAAACTTCTTCATGATAATCCTTATTCATCAAAAAAGAAAATTCTGGAAAAAACAATTGCTTCGTTTCATCTCCTAAACCAGTCTCTTTAAGAAAATCTTTGGCTGAAATAGGTATTACAGCTTCTAAGTCCTCTAGCACCCGTTTAACGAGACGCACAGACCTGAAACCTACTTTTTGAGCAAGTTCATCAGCTTCAATCCACCCATCTCCTGTCCTTAGATCCCGAAACATAGAAATTCCAGCAGCAAACAGACTTGATCTTATGGTCTCAGAGTTCAGAATCTCAACAGGAAAAAGAGGATTGGAAAAAAGAGATTCGTTAAACATCCATGGACCTGGTTTTGACCATTTTCTTGAAACAGAAAACAACTGCCATAAATCCAATATGTTAAGATAAAAAGGATTAAGTCCACCTAAAGGCGTTTTCTTTAGGGTCATGGTAAATAGTTGTTTGTCTAATCCCATTCGTCCAGCTTTACGTAAAAGAGCACACGTTAATTCCATCTATCCATGATTTTGGTGATATAGCAGACGCTGAACAGCCTGCAATCGGAAAGCTGCCACTCTAGCTCGAATGTCCATCAGTCCTTGTCCTCCTTCTTGTACAGGAAGATAGAGGACAGCAGCTTTTAACCAATGTTGACCAGACCAAAAAAAATTGACAAGTCGTCTTTGGATTTCGTCGATTATCATTCCTGGTGGATCCACAACCATCAATTTATGCCAAAGCATTGAGGCGATGAGATTGTTGGCAATCAGTACTCTCCCCCTATACGATAGCTGGGGTAGCAACCAATTCCACCTAGACAACTTCGCACAGACCTTCTCCACTAAACCCTCCCAATTTTTCTTTTTGTATTCTTCTTGACCTAGATATACTCCTAGATGTTTTAAAAAAAGTGTGCCCCATTGAATATTATTAGGGAGTTTTGGCAAAGACAGATTCATGTTTTCATTAGAGCCATACCATACAGCTTCTGTTTTATCCCAGTTAAGCCTCGCTGACGAAGCTCTTTCATATACTTTTAAAGACTCCGTTAAATTTAGTATATCTTCCTGCTGTTTAACTATTACAGTTATGTCATCAGCGTATGCAGACAATATTATAGACTCTTTTCTTAAACTGCCATTTATAGTTAAACCATTTAGTTTACGTCTAAGCAAACACAATAAGGGTTCAATCGCCAAACTATACAGTTGGCCAGACATTGGGCAACCTTGTCTAATTCCTTTTTGTATTTTAACTGGTACACTTAACCCACCTCCTATTTTTATCATACTCACAGATCCTTTATACAACACTTTTATCCATGATATTAAATTATTACCAAAACCAAAACACTTTAAAATATGAAACAAATACTGATGATCTACACGATCAAACGCTTTTTCTTGGTCTAAAGATATTAGACCAACACCAACATTATACATTCTTAAATATTCTAACAGATCTCTCATTAAAAACAAATTATCATAAATACTTCTTTTGGGAACACAATAAGACTGATCTTCATGAACCAAAGAACCTAAAACAGTCTTAAGACGATTTGCAATACATTTAGACAATATTTTATAATCTGAATTAAGAACAGCAACCGGTCTCCAATTTTTTAATAAACACAAATCTCCTTTCTTTGGAAGAAGAGAAAGGACAGCCCTTTGACAACTTTTGGGCAGTTCCTTCAATTTATAACTTTCTTCAAAGACTTTAAATAAGTCCTGTCCAATAATTCCCCAAAAAGATTTAAAAAACTCCGCTGTAAGTCCATCAAGACCTGGTGCTCGACTAGTTGAGAGTTGTTTAACTGCATCAGTTACTTCTTCGTAGGTGATGTTGGTGTCTAGAAAAAATCTTTCTTCTTCCTTCAGATTTGGTAGGTCTTTAAAAAGTTCACATGTAGTGTTGAGATCAATGTCTTCTTTCATAAATAAATTAGAATAAAAATCAACAGCAGTTCTTCTCATCATTAAAGGATCTGAAGTAATACTTCCATCAGGTATTCGTAAACAATGCATAAAGTTATTATGAACGACCTTCTTTTCCAAATTAAAAAAATATTTTGTAGGTGCATCCATATCATTAATAGAAGTAAACCGTGCTTTAACAAGTGCAGACTTCACTTTTTCATGTAAAATAACCCTTAATTCATGTTTTTTAAATAACAATTTTTCTTGAATTCCCATGTCATTATTATTAATCAACAAACCATACAATGCAGTAATGTCATCTTCTACTTTAGACATTTTCCTTTTATGCTACTCCAAGCTTGTGATGAATATTGTTGGCAAAAAAGCTTAATTTGAACTTTTCCCACCTCCCACCATTGAAGAAGATTTTCATAATTCATTTTTTGTTCAGTCCAAAAGTTCCAAAAAGTATTAAATTTATCATGGAAGTCAAGATTTTCTAATAACTTATTACTGAATCTCCAATATGAGCAATAAGGGATTATCTGAGTTACAATAAGATTTAAAGAAATTAAATGATGATCTGAAAAAGAAATTGGACTTATATTGGTCTAATCAATTCTACTACACATTGTATTCTTGACATAAAACCTATCTAGGCGTGCTGCACTAACCCTATTATCTGTCACTTTAATCCATGTATATTGTTTAACTGCTTTGTTTTTTTCTCTCCAAATATCAATAAGCCCACATTGTGTGGTAATCTCTCTTAAAGATACAGCTGATAAAAAATGAGGTTCTTCACTATTCCTATCACAAGTCCAATGTACAGTTCCAATCACCTCCAATTACTAAAAGATCCTCATTAATATAAGAAGAAACCACATCTTTAAGTTTAAGAAAAAAAGCAATCCTCTCTCTACCTGTTGTAGGACCATAAACATTTATTAAAACAACAACTCTATTTTTTATTTCTACTCTGAGAGCCAATAGGCGCCCCTTCACAATCTCACTTTTAGACAAAATTTTAACTTTACAATTTGGTGAAAATAATATTGCTACCCCTGCACAAAGGTTGGTACCATGACTCAAAACATGGTCTCCCTCCCACCACATTTCCAAATCAGTTTCATTATCTTCATTGCTGTGTGTTTCTTGTAGAAACACGACTTGTATTTCTTTCAACTTTAAGCATTCTTTTAATAATGGCCATTTACTTCTGTCCCTTGCTCCATTTATATTTAAGGATCCCACTCTAATAACATCCATAGTAAACAGGGAAAGAGAAAAAGAAAGATAGAAACACAGAGAAGGCCAGATCCCCATGTGCATTTATTTAGAGTTTGTTCTGGTAGACCTACGTTTACCCTTATTCTTTTTCATTTTTTGCCTGACTATTGTCAAATATTTCTTTAATCTGAACCTTTTTTGCTGAGACAAACCTTCAACGCTACATTCTTTGCGAGCTTTGATTACAGATGCGATAAATTTCTCTAGGTCAGGAAAAACCTCTTCAATATCTACACTCTTCCCCTTAGTTTCATCTAGGAAACGATTTATCTGCTCCACAGAATAAAAATCTCCAAATCTACTAACATCAACATCAACGCATGAATCATCATTTTGAATACTATCATCTTCGGACTCTTTTTCAGCTTCATCATTTGAACATATAATGCTTTCCTGCATCCTATCCTCCTTGTAACTCAAAGCACCAGAAACAATACAACTGTTAGATGAAACTTCTTCGTTTCTACCCGCAGTTCTTTCAGACTCATTTACACTCACCTTTACTCCACTACCAGCTTCATCTTCTCCTTTTGTTTCTTTATCCTCATTTTGAGCACCTGCATCACTCAACAGCTTTTCCACCGCAATCGTTCCACTACTCTCACCCAACAATCCTGACGTTCCCGCTTCTTCCTCGGCCCGTTTATGGGGGCAAGAAAATCTCTTATGGCCGATATCGCCACACTCAAAGCAACGCAAATTATCTGTACTCGCGTAAACCATGTAGGAACTATCTCCATATGTCACACGAAACTAAACATCCAGTGTTTTGGTAGGGGACGTCAAAAACATGAAAACTTGTCGTCTAAAAGACAATACATGCTTAAGGGTTGCAGATTTACAACCCAAAGGAATCGTTTTTACAGCACTAGCCATCTTTCCAAACCGAGTTAATTCTCGCACAATCGCATCATCTTTAACAAAAGGGGGTACGTTGGAAATTGTAACTTTTGTAGCTGGAGCATAAAGAGGTGTAACGGGTACAAAAGTTTCATTTACCCAAATACCACTTTCAATTATTCTGATTACCAGTTGTTCATTTTTTAAAAAGACAACAACCGCCTTGTTCATACGAGAAGCAGAAATAATACTTTCATGGCCTACCTGTTCCCCTGTTGCTAACAGCACGTCCTCAATCGCTGTACCTGCCTCGGAAACGCACCTGAAACCATTCCGAAGCGACAGAGATTGCTCATCCCCCACGGGGGTAGACGCCATCCCACACCCACGCCGCGCAAACTAAGCACAAAACCTCTATATCAGTGATTCGAAAAAAAAGAAAGAAGAGAAAGAAAAAAAACAAATAATAATAAAACAAAAAAAATCAATCCTGTGGGAAAAAAAATAAATAAAATACTATAAAGAAAATTTGGAAACTTCACGCTCTCACACGTGCCTCTCACACGCCACACTCACTCCCAGCATGCAACAGAGAGAGAGAGAGAGAGAGAGAGAGAGAG
>RJVU01026436.1:37150-80521 GCA_003731715.1 Anabarilius grahami
AGATAGATAGATAGATAGATAGATAGATAGATAGATAGATAGATAGATAGATAGATAGATAGATAGATAGATAGATAGATAGATAGATAGATAGATAGATAGATAGATAGATAGACAGGCAGACAGACAGACAGACAGACAGACAGACAGACAGACAGACTGACGATAGATGGATGGATGGATGGATGGATGGATGAAAAAAGCACCACTTGTAACCTGTAACTTTCCTATTAACATCACTTTTTTTCACTTTTTTATGTGAACTACAGAATATTGGACTCAACATTCTCACTACATGCTGCATCCTCCAGTGTTCAGAAAAGAAAAACCCAGTTTTGTTGATGCGCACAGTCTAGACGCACCGGTCGCAGGCAAGGCATGTTCTGGCGGCACACCTCATCCGATAAACCTTTTGCATCTGAATGACTTGTGGAAAGTGGAGACAAGCCGAGAATGTAATTATGAATGCCAAATGAGAAAGTACTTTGAGGAAGCGCTCAAATCTTTCCTGTTTCTGTGATAGTAGCAGTATATGGGTGGTTAAGGGAGATGCCGCATCCTGAACATGAAAGAATAAAAATAAGTGATCCAGATGATGCATCCCATCAACACTTTGTTAATTACTACAGGAAAGCATCAAAACAAATATTTTGGATTTGATCTACATTGCAGTGAGGTTGAGATATTCAAAATACACTATGAGGAAGAGTCATTTACACAATTCTGCATTACAATTTTATGCAGGAATCATATCTAAACATCAATTAAATATGAACCACATTTGTTTCATCTTTAACCAAATAAACAAACAAAAAATGTCAGTGCATTTACTGATGCTGGTGTTAAATAATTTCAATTTTCAGCCCTAATTTTCTCATTTATTTTTGTCTGTCTTTTTGCAATAATATCTGAACCACCAGATCAAACTGCAATTTCAATATATTCACACAACTTTTAAGTCTTGTAAAGCAATCACTTTATATGACAACTTCTCATTGAGCAGCCTGGAACTTGACCAAAGCATGAATCAAACTTTTGCAGCAAACTCACAACCACTGACGTATTATTCCTAAGCGCCTGAACACTGCTGCAAAAATTGTGGTACACTTAAAACCACTGACGCACTGTTCCAGAGTTAGAAACCACTCAGTCCCCTGATGAAGTCATGTACAACTAAATCCAACAATAATCAATCTAATCAAACAAAACTTCCTAGATAATCACAATAACAGCTCTTGAATTATTTATCACCACAGAAAGAAAAAACAATCACTTGAACAACAATTTCCAGCAATATACATAATTTAGCTTTTACTTTTCATCAAGTAATGGGGACTGATTTGTGGTATTGTCGAGGTTCTAAATGGGGAACAAACCATTGTAAGCACCTTTCATTGGCATCAAATGAATGAAGAATGAAGCATAAAAAAGTATTGTGTATAAATCATCACAAATGACCACTTTTCTGAGGACCACACCTGATGATACTTTGGATCACTGCCGGCTCAATCAGTGCCACCAAATCAGACTAAATTCCAAAATACATAACTGGCCCATGCACAGTATCAGCACTTTTCTTAAGATAGCTAGCAAAGCTGTGGCATTTGTTTGAATGGAGTTGGAGGAAAAGCACATAAAGGCCAAAACACTGCATGATCCAATGAGATGGATGACAAATACATGCACACAAAGTAATTAAAAAGCACTAAAATATGGAAGCCATCGCTCGTAATTGCAAGAAAAAAGTCAGAATTGCGAGATATAAACTTTTTTTTTATTCCATAGTGGAAACTAAAAGCACTGATCATGTACAAACGTAACTACATAAAATTACTAAATATAAGAATTTAATGTAAATATACATTGACTTAAGCAAAAGTTTCCAATAATCTGATGCAGTGGCGGCTCATCAGGGAGGCACAGTCTACCCAAAATTACAAGAATACCCAAAATGGGAGAAGATCGATTTGATGTTAATAAAATTCCCAGTTTCATGACTCAGAATGTGTATTTCTTTCTTGTTTGTAATTTCACCACTGTAACACCATAAAATATTACTGAAGTCAGAACCACCACTGCTCATCCCCGAACATGCTGAATCTGCACATGCACAATCATTCGAAAAACTGCTAAGGTGATAAAGAAGGGGAGGGGGAGGTGAAATCCATAGCCGGAGACTTTTGCCTTTGTTGGTTAAAAAAATAATAAAAAATTAGCAATCTCCATTGAGTATTTCACTTTCAGCGGTTAGAGTGCTAAGAAAAAAATACATTGCAGAAGAGGCTAGTCTTCCTTAGTATATCAATCATCGTAGAGTGTCACGTCTGTTCTGGGTTTGCGTTGTGTTCTTGTTTGGTTTGCACTGTCTCAGGTTCAGTTTCCTGTGTTAGTTCTTGTTTCCTCAGTTCATTAGTTGCCATGGTTTTTGATCTGCCCTCATGTGACACCTGTGTCTAGTTACAGTAATTATCTTGATTAGTCCCTAGTGTTTCTTTTTGTATTTACAGCCCTGTGTTTGTCATGTTCTTTGTCAGATCTTGTTTCATAATAGTTGTTGTTCTGTTTACTGTATTTTTGTTCCCTGATTACCTGAAAAGTATAACTTTGAGTTTCTGTTGATTAAGGAAACTGCTTGCAAATAGATCCAGCAAATTACATGATATTAGTTTGAACAACTACTGTTGATAATGTACCAACTACATTAATTATGGAGAGTATTGAATATTGAATATTTGATTGCCAACAAATTTACCAAGCTACCATTTGAACAGCAGCTACAAATTAAAAATGAAGGAAGATCGAATGCCTAAGTTGGAGCTTCACTAAACGGCCTAACATGCTCTTTTAACACAGACATTTAAAAGTACAGAAGGATGGATTTTTGCTTCAAGTGATAAGCTGTATATGTTAGAGATGCAGTTGTGGCTTAATGGTTAGAGAGTTGGACTTGTAACCCAAAGGTTGCGGGTTCGAGTCTCAGTACCAGCGGTGGGAGGAGTGAATGTACAGCACTCTCTTCCACCCTCAATACCACAACTGAGGCGAGACCCTTGAGCAAGGTACCGAACCCCCAACTGCTCCCCGGGCGCCGCAGCAAAAATTGGCCGCCCACTGCTCCAGGTGTGTGTTCACAATGTGTTTGCATTTGTTCACTGCTCACTGCTGTGTGTGTGCACTTGGATGGGATAAATGCAAAGTTTTTCCGAGTGTGGGACACCATACTTGGCTACATGTCACGTCACTTTCACTTTCTTGCTCTGATCAGGATTTTTGCAGCTGATACCGACTACCAATTTCTTGTCATCATGACCTTTCAAATGTTGAAGAAAATAGATTTTGATCACAATACACAAAATACATACTAAAAAACCCTAGAAAATGTGATGCAATTTACTGATTTATTTTGTTATTATTCATGCTTGACATGATGACTATTAGAGCCCACCAGCCACAACTGATCTGATGTAATTAATCCTTTAAAAAAATTAAGTATCAACAAGCAAAAGGCACAGCTGCATATATTGTATACACAGCTAAGGATTTATGCTCATGTCAGTAGGTTAGAATTTGGCATGGATCAGTGTGAATAGGTGTTAACAGGTTCTTAGATCTCCATAAGAAGTGTCTTATCCTCTTACTGTTACAGAGATGAAGGTTTGACCTGTGACTTCATTTCCCCACACGTGAATCGATGTCCTTCTCCCCTGCTTTTTTCCCCCAAAAACCTCTGCAGATCTCATAGACAAAATATCTCAATGAAACCAAACTGTCCTTTAACATCTGGTGAATTTAAGAAATAAGACCTGTGGGAGGATGACAATGAGCAGGGATCCAAAATAGTTAACTAAGACCACCCAGTTAAAAATATGGAAATTATAACAATTTAATAATTGATCATTGTTATATTACTATTATTATTATTATTAACAAGTTTGGTTTACATATTGCTGAGAACACATTTTGATTTCATGTGTGAAATTATTGTTGAGGTTCATGTAAAAGCCCTTAGATAAGGGTAAGGACTTGAGCCATATAAAATTCAAATAGCTTGTATGCATTATTATGTAAGACCATTTTATTTATTCCGTATAACAGCTGACTGTCATATGATCATAACCAGAGATCATATTCCTGAGCCTTTGCTGCTTGTGGCTAAATGTAAGAATCCTGGATTTCATCATCTTGAGTTGCTTGCTACAATGAAAGGTAAAATATGAACCTGACAGTAAAGCATTACTCAGAGACTCACAGGTTAATCCATCTCAAGTGATCCAATGAAGTTTGTGCGACCATTTTAATTTTTGTTTGTTTGTTTGTTTCTGCTCTATGTATTGGTTTTGCAAAACTTTTTTTTTTAACTTCTATTTTACTTGAGATGGATTGACCCTCACTTCATCATCACATAGTGAGTCAGTCTGTAATACCATGAGAATAATCTCTACTAATAAATTAATTCAATGTAAATCATCTCCAAGTCAGTCATAACAGAGAGTAAATGACCTAAAATGTTTACTACAGTTTTGTATTTATCTAATTACTTCTAATTACTTAAATGTATCTAAACTACCATATCAGGGGAATGTTGCTCTTGTCTAGACTACCTCATTAGATGGGTCAACTAGCCAGTATGTAGTCAACCAGACCACCATTAAAGCTTCTAACCCTTTCTTCATTCAAGTGGAAAACCAGACAGTTCCGTCTGGTGTATCCCACTGCCAAATCAGTTCAGGTCAACTGAGAGATTAAAACAAAAAAGAATCCTACTCTACGGACAGGGTCAAGAAGATCAATGATCAAAAGAGGAGAAAGACCCCTTGTTAAAGAAGATATCAATCCATTGATTTAACAGGACCCAACAATATATATATATAAAAAAAAAAAGTGGTATTCACTCATCGCTTCTTCTGAGGACCATAGAATGAAATGTTTTTGACTAAAATCATTATTAACTTGTGATATTCCACAATGTCAGAATGATTCAAATCTGCTCCATAATCATGTGGAATTGGTGGACCATCAAAAAGAAGCAGATAATGGCAACAAATCTCTGAAAATGTTTTTTTCCCCTCTGCAAACATTTCTAGAGCATACAAATGTACTGCACTGGTGGAACTTATAGTCATAAATAATGACACACCATTTGTTAAAGAAACCGCAGGCTGTTTTTAAGTTTGAATTTCTAAGGTGACAAAAAAGTAATTTATTTAATTACTTTTTTATTTTTATAAATAAAAAACAGGGAATAGTTCTTTAAATATTTTTAATTTAGCCCTAGAATCAAAAATTGTATTTACTTTGGCATAGTTGAATAACAAGAGTTCAGTACATGGAAATGACATACAGTGAGTCTCAAACACCATTGTTTCCTCTTACTTATATAAATCTCATTTGTTTTAAAAGACCTCCGAAGAACAGGCGAATCTCAACATAACACCGACTGTTACGTAACAGTCGGGATCATTAATATGTACGCCCCCAATATTTGCATATGCCAGCCCATGTTCAATGCATTAGACAAGGGCAGCCAGTATTAACGTCTGAATCTGTGCACAGCTGAATCATCAGACTAGGTAAGCAAGCAAGCACAATAGCGAAAAATGGCAGATGGAGCAATAATGACTGACATGATCCATGATATTTTTAGTGATATTTGTAAATTGTCTTTCTAAATGTTTCGTTAGCATGTTGCTAATGTACTGTTAAATGTGGTTAAAGTTACCATCGTTTCTTACTGTATTCACAGAGACAAGACTGTCATTATTTTCATTTTTTAAACACTTGCAGTCTGTATAATTCATAAACACATTCTTTATAAATCTCTCCAACAGTGTGTAATGTTAGCTTTAACCATGGAGCACCTTCAAACTCATTCAGAATCAAATGTAAACATCCAAATAAATACCATACTTACGCGATTAGACATGCTGCATGACGAACACTTTGTAAAGATCCATTTTGAGGGTTATATTAGCTGTGTGAACCAAGCGCGAGCTCCGGGGGCGGGGAGCACGAGAATTTAAAGGGGCAGCAGCCTGAATCGGTGCGTATTTAATGATGCCCAAAAATAGGCAGTTAAAAAAATGAAGGAAAAAAATCTATGGGGTATTTTGAGCTGAAACTTCACAGACACATTCAGGGGACACCTTAGACTTATATTACATCTTTTGAAAACAAGGTTCTACGGCACCTTTAAAAAAGAAAAGTATCAAGAATAAAACTAAATTGAATAATAAGAGTCTGCCATGGTTATTGCCAAGTCTGCATAAATTTGCAGAAATATTTTTTTCAGAACAAACTTTCACTAAAAACGATGCACCAGGTATTTACTGAACCAAGCTCAAAGCACAGAACTAACATACAAACCGAAACGTGGGAAATTTAAACTGTTACCTCCTAGTATACACACAGAGGCACATAATAAACATATACAGATATAAATACACAAATAAATGATAAACAATGAATATCGACTTTCTAAAAAGGTTTGTACCGTAGCGTGTGAGTAAAACATGGCTTCACTTCAACACTGCCACCCAGGACTGTACTGAACATCTGCCTTGAAGACCTGATAGGACAGGAAATATTCTTCTGCATGTGCCAATGGAATCACACTATCCACATCTGATTGACAAATAAAGTGATGTTTCATTCTTGGAATGAAATCCTGTCCACACAAGTCAAGATGCAGAGAGAAACAAAGACATTTCTGACCAGAATAGAAAGTTTCCAGAATAGAAAGCTAACACACAAGGAAAGAGTTGAATTCATGCTATTTCCACATCCACACAACTCTTTTGGAAACAAATGGCACAGACTAGCATTGGTTCCTCAGGGAACATGAATGTCAAACACAGCAGATCTTTATGATTAATTATGTGTTTGAGGCAGTGGGTGCGCGAGGTGGGAGAGAATCGGGCCTGTAAACTGAACTGTTGCATAGTTGTGTCGTGAGGTTTTTGCTAGTATGAAAAGTAGACAACACATTCTGTAAACAAACACATATTTTGGCTGAAAGTTAGAGCACAAAAAAGTCCCAAAAGGTAGAGCTTGAATGCAGCTTGACGGCACAGTTGCTTGTGTAGTATTGCTTTGTCACAAATTCAGTTGGTAAGCAACATGAGTTATAAATTTGGTACACTGAAACCAGATGTGAACTAATTCACTCCTCACAGAGGAGTATTTTGTACAGTCATCTGGACTGTGTTTACACTTGGTATTAATATTCATCTTGGGTGATCCAATACAGGGTCCAAAATGCTTAGTGATCTGATTACTCGAACCACATTCACAGAAAGTGATCATTGACATTTGTAGTGTAAATGCTAATCCAACCTAACATACAAAAACAACATCAACGGACCGCCTACTTCCCTGTCTATCAGTTATTGTGCTATAAGAAGTGCTATGTCCAAAACGGGATATGCAGATGAGTAATATCAATGCATTGTACCTACTACATTTTCCTTTGACTCATTCCCAGACCAATCAAGAAAATACTTTCCTGACTATGAGGAACAACTTTCTTGGTATATGTAGCCTTTTTTGAATTTCATGTACACTGAATATTCAGGCATACTAATCATGTGATGTGCCGCTTTTTGCATACTGTATAGTAGGAAAGTGTAGATATAGCATGTAGGGAAAGTTTTAAACTTTTGCGGTTACATGCTGCTTTAAAAGAAAACAACAAACTGATTGAATATTTGAAAAAATGTATGAAAAGTTTTTACAAAACCAGAGACCCTTATAATCTGATCAAGCATGTTTTCACTAGGTGTACACGACAATCTATCTCACTTGAATACTATGGAATTTTGATAGCCGATGCCAATATCCTAGAGAGTAGTGTGGCTGATGCAATTAAATTTAATATATTTATATTTTTTCAAATATTTCATATTCAAAGACTTGATATAAATGCATATACACTGAATGCCGACAAGTATTACAGCATTTGCCCCTTTTGTTACTAATAATAGAAAAGAAAACACTATAGCATTTTAAAGGCTCAGTAAGACCTTCATTCATCTTCGGAACACAAATTAAGACTGTTAATTATTCTCCTACGCTGTTTACGTTCAGCGCTTCCAGTTCTACATCAGAACGCATGCGTCATGAACAGAGTGTTGGCCAATAATGAGTTGCCGTTCTGACGTAGAACCTGGAAGCGCTGAACATATTGTTGAATAAAGTCGTTATTTTTGATTTGTTTTTGCGCACAAAAAGTATTCTCGTTGCTTCATAAAATTAAGGTTGAACCACTGCAGTCATGTGGACTATGTTAACAATGTCTTTAGTACCTTTTTGACATTGAATGATAGTAATTACATTGCTTTCTATGGGGGATAAAAAAAAACCCTCTTGGATATCATCAAAAATATCTTAATTTGTGTTCCGAAGATGAACGAAGATCTTACGGGTGTGGAACGACATGAGGGTGAGTAATAAATTACAAAATTTTCATTTTTGGGCGAACTAACCCTTTTAACAGACCTTTTAATTTCTTTGTTTGTTCATTAGACAAAACTATTAACAGACAGTAAACTAATGAAGAAAGATAATGGGTGCTCCTGTGAGTCTGAGCTCAAGCACTGCTGTTCTCAACGCTGTCAATATAAAAGCTCAGCTTCCGTCACTTATCTGCGATGGAGATGATTAAAAAAAAATTCCAAATATCATCTGATATCAGCTGACCACTAGATCAGATCATCCGAAAATGATCTAGGGGCTTACAGGATGATGTTATCAGACCTGTGATGCACCTCTAGAACATCAGCACAGACTCTGTGAAGAATATGGTTGATTTCCTCACAGTTGGTAATAATATGATATCTTCTCTATCCTAAGATCAGTTTTTCAGCCCAACATTTGAGAATTCATGCAGGGAACCTTCATAAAACAAGAAACAGTGCATCGGGGCAAAACATCCACACAGCCTGCTTTGTTGAGGTGTTGTATCAACATATGACGCCCCTCTCTCTGCTCACTTCCTCCTTGGGCCCCAACAGCAGGAGGTTGGTGTCAACAAGGAATTCCGCCCCATGAATATTTCCCTTCTAAAAAAAGTCACACAGAGGGCCCTAGTGAGGACTTTACAGGTCCAACGAGTCTTTTAAACTTCACTGTGGCAATGTAAAAATGAGAAGTCGCCAACATTATGCCATAAAACGATACCGGGCACTGCTAATAACTAGCTTGCAACAACACAGAATGCAGAGTGTACACACTGGGTGCTGCTCTGCTTGGGAAAACTTGTCTTTAAAACTATTTATCAGAAACAAATAATATGTTACATATTGCCATAAAAAATTATTTCAATGTACAAAACATCAAATCTGTTGTTCCAAAAAACAGGATCAGTCTGTCTGTAAACAGTATTTAGTGTGATGTGAATCAGCTCACCATAGTCCAGAAAAGTTTCTCAACGGCATAAGATGTTTACTTCACAGTTAACGACGTTCAAATGTAATTTTAGCTTTAGTCTTTGTGATGAAAGCTCAAATCCGGTCAGTTATGACAGATGGCAGTAGCACTTCTGAGAGAAGAATCAGAGTCAGTTGTGTAGCTGCTCAGTGGGCAGTGATGACCTGCTGATTATACATCATGACTCAGAGTTTGAAGGGTGTTTAGTCTCTGCAGCTCTTTGGGCAGGTGACTGAGCCTTTGCGGTAAACCTCATGAGTTTGTTCTTTTAACCACAATTTCACAACAACGCCTGATACACAGAGGACATCTTCCAACCCCAAATATGTCTGAGAGAACAACTTGATTTTTAAAATTAATTCAGACAGCATGGTACACATTCACAACAATTAATAAAGTTGAATTAATCTACAAAAAGGGAATATTCTTAGCTTGTCCATCTTTATCTAACCTGTTTCTTACATAAAAAAAAGAGTTAAGCAAACAATTTGTTTGTACATGGACTGAGAGACATTTAGATTCTTTCATTTAATATTAAGCATGCAAGTTCTGCATGAAAGCACCTCAAGACATCTGGATTATTTATGATGGCACATAATGCTTGAAAGGTTTGTTTGAACTAAGATTCAACTATCTGAAGCTTTTTATTATGGCGAATCTTGAAATGTTTAGGTGCAAGCATTTTAAAACCACCAAGAGAATGTGAAATGCTTCTGCCTCAAAAAGATGTGGAACAACATGCAAAATAAAACATGTAAACATTTAAATGTGCAATCTTCTAAATGAAAGGCGTGTGTGGGGCAAAAAGAGGTGAGGAAGAAGGAAGTGAGAAATGCAACTACAAATGCTAGTTCCCCTCTCAGGGATCAAACCTGTCTCGGATATCCTGCTCTGCTATTCCGCCTCTCTGCTTTGATGGGTCAACCACAACCCACACTCTCTCTTGTCTCTCTCACAAACACGCAATGCACTTGCACAGACAGCATGAAAGTTGAAATTAGTGTTTTCAATCTTCGTATGTTTCACTTTGTATGATGACTTATATAATACTATATAATGCATATATTAGGGATACACGATATATCGGCCACCATATCAGTATCGGCCGATATATGTTCATTTTTAATGTTATCGTTATTGGCCCAATAAGAAAATTTGCCCAATATACTGTATATTAAAGCTGATAAATAATAGATTATTTCCTTCAGCTGAGACACTTCAGATGCGCACTGTTTGCACTAATGGTTATGAATTGCTTGAAATATGATTGGAATCACTTCAAAAAGGAAAATACAGTCAAGTACAATGTGCAGCGCAAGTCTGTCATATAGGCTACATAAAATTATAATTGTGTTCTTGGGACATGGCTTTTAATGGTGAAACTTTTGTTTTTGTAATCAGGCTCTCAAAAATTACATAAAAATTTGGATTTAGAATTTTCTGCCAATATATCGGTTATCGACTTTCTAATATAAAGAATTATTGGTTATCGGTATCGGCCCAAATTTTCATATCGGTGCATCCCTAGCATATATTTATTTTATTGTTGTTTTTTCAAACTTCTATTTTGCTTAATTTAAAAAATAAAAAACAAACAAAGTCAAAGACAAAAACCAAAACCAAAATAAATCACAAAAACAAAAAAAGAGCTGACAATTCAAACACTGCACCTTCCTCAGATACCTGGGACAGTTAAAGGCCACTCTCCTCCACACACAGATAAAAACTAAGTCAGGCCATATCCCATTCGATGCGATTGCCAAGTATGTCAGAGATAAGTGAGGATCAACCTGTGGGACTTCACTGTGACAGGACACACGGTATGCCTACAACAGGAATAGAGATGACACCACAATCAAATAAAAGGCCTAGGTCAGAGCTCACTGCCTCTCTAAGCCAAACTCACGTGGCTCTGGAAGTGTTTGCAAACAGCTAAAAGAGGTCAAACGATCTCTGTGACTTCAACTTCTAAAAATACATCAACACATGGCAAACTCCCCAGTAATGTGGTTTGCACTGATCAGATGCAACTGACCACATTTATGAGCTTAAACAAAAGAGGGGTCTGTGTGTGGCTGACCACCAACTGAGTGAAGTCAACACCAAATACAAGAGTTTCCTCAGCCTGCAGTCACACAGTACATGTCACACGTGCTGTTAGTCAATATCAGTAAATCTGTTGACCGGGTGGCACAAAGTGGACCAGCATCTAAGTCGTTCTTATTTTTCATTATTTGTCTGTAAAATCCTCTCTGACATGCTAAGCAATCCAGCAGACAATGCTTGTAATTACTTTATGCCTGTTGCACAACAATGCATACTCGAGTATAGTGTGATACTCATTTCCATCATCAGGGCCTAAGCTTTCAAAAACCTCTCCAGTATATTTCCTCATGTCAAGAGTTGGCACCAGGCTTGTCTGAAATACTTTGCAGGCTCCTTCTCTCATTGCCAATTGAGTTCTCACTACGACCACAATGCATGCCTCTTCAGTCGAGAGAGTCTAGCAGTGAAACACAAGTAGAAAGTGGAGGTGGCTAGCCAAAACATCCCACACCGAACACAACCGCACTGGAAGAGGGCAGGTGTCACTTTCACATGCAACCACAATGAGTAAATGCTCTTCCTTTTACTTAGGCCAGTTTTACAGCGCATGCATAAGCAGCGTGTACTCTAAGCGAAGCTTCAATGCGACATTTGACAAATTGTCGATAGAGCTGCATCGCTATAAAAAATTATGTCCGGGTTACTACAATTAGTACTTTCATTTACAAAGGGCATATATGATAAAATGTTTTTTAGGAGTTAGTTATTGAGAACTACTATACATGAATCTGCACCCAAACCCCAAAGTAGCTATAAACTTTAGTCAGTGCTGATTGTATCTGTCTCTACATGTGGAACTTCTATCACGCCTGCCATGAATGCCTTTTTTTCAATCAACAGATTAGGAGATTCCTTCAGTTTTTGTTTTTTTTTGTTTTTTCATAAAAACCTATATTGCTAAATATTGTGATGATAAATAGGTCTACAGTGTCTATGTTTTATTTTCCATAAACAAAATACCCTTTTATAGTGTGAAAAATAAAAAATAATATAAATAGGTGTTATCTGGAAAATATTACCTTTTTAATTCTACCCACCATTAAGGGAGCTGTTAGGTAGATGTATAAACCTGAAAAGAAACATAATTCTATGGCTGTCAATGTAATAAAATAATTTTGATTAATTTCATGATTTCTGTACTGTCTTTTGAAAGTTGAATGAAACTATAATAATGTCAAATTTGGTGAAGTTTTAAAAATGTTAAGATTTTTTTATTTTTTTTGGTAATTTTGGCCTTTATTGTGATAGGACAGTATAGACTCGACAGGAAGCGCAATCACGCTATATGTCAGAGCCGATGGCCTCGTGGGCAGTGCTCCGACAAATAGCGTGGTTGTGCTTCGGACGACCTGAGTTTGAGTCCCGGCCTCATGCTAAGCATTCCAAATGTCGTGAATTTATCAGTGATTTAGCAGCAGACATTTGTTTGGGTTCTTGGTTTGCATCACAGACAACAGCTCCTGTGCTAGACAAATGATACCAAATGAAAGATTAAAGTGCCTTTTTTAAGGTTCCTAATATTGTTTTGGGAGTCTCCTACAACAGGTTTAAATGCATGCAAGGTCAAAAAACACTTTTGTTTTCTCATAATATACATTTAATTTCACCTGAGTTTTCAATCTTCTGTAAAAGACACGTTTGAAGCAGTTCAGAGAATCAGTTTCTCTAAACCCCTCCTTTCCGTGAGCCTACACTGCTCTGATTGGTCAGATGGCCCAATCCTTTGTGACTGGTATACTGCGCGCACCGCTCGGCCATTGCTATAACTGAATGACAGCTATCAATTCCCAATACATTTTGTATATAATGTATGGACAGAAAAGATAGCATCAATTTTAACCTTATCAATTCGAGCCCGAGTCCGACGATTAAACATCTGAAGTAGTCGATCAACCAGAAACTGATTTCTATATGGTAAGTGTCACCTTAGTTATTTATAAGACGTGATAGCAGCGTTACTGTTATACTTTATGTAGGTGCACCTGTAGGAACTGTATCAGAATGCCAAGCAAAGCTGAAAACCTCTAACATAAGATAAACATTAAAATCAGATGTGTACAGACTTTTTCAATGATATAGCCATTTTTTAAAGAAAAATGGCTATATCATTGTTTGACATTACAAGAGATGTTTACTGTTTACAGAGAGAATACTTCAATTAGTTAGCACGGACAAGCATCTAAACATCCTATTACAATACAGATAGAGCTCCACTCTACTGTAATAATAAAAACGCAGAGGAAAAAACAAGTTTGTTTTGTATGTTGTAAACTCCCACGTTAGCCGAGCACAAACGTGAATAGCTGATAATGCATTACACTTTGTAAAAAAAAAAAGTCGGGCTCCATCCTTGATCAAGTAATAAGACCGACAAGCTGCATTAATCGACACATTTTTAGACAATATTGGACCCACATCTAAATAGCAGAACTACAGAAACTTGAGTTAGCCGGTTAGCAGGAGACATACAGACTAGGGAGTACGTTACACAACATAACATACAAAACTACGAATTTTGAACGATCGCTAGAAAATATAAACATCAATTATTAATCATACTTACAGGTTGAGATTCAGAGGAGCAGGCTGATCAGAATAAACTGGGCATTGATCCATATTTTAAGACCAAGCGTTTTGTGAATCCTGCGTTAAAGTCCCCGAGGTTTGAGAAGCAGTCGTCAGTAAAATGACAGGAACACAACAAAAGATTGTACTGCTGTGGTATTGTTGAAAAAAAAAAATTTTCCCTGGCGTCTGTGCGTGCAATAAGTGGGCGGGCAATATGCTATTGTTTCGTTGTAACGTCACAACGAAATGGCTTGGGATTCGTTTTACAAACGACTCGTTTAATTGACTCTGAGTCGACTCTTACTTTTGAGAGACAATAACTTTATATATGGTGCACTTTCAGATTTAAAACTTTGCAGAATGTTTTCATTCACTTAGAGCTATGTTACACACTACATGAAAGGTAATTTTCAAAAATCCATAATAGGGGCACTTTAACAGAAAATGTCTGCATCGTCAAGAATAACCTTAAAATAATATTTTAAAGATATTACCCATATGATTTTATTAGGCAAAAAAATCATAAGCACAAACAGGTACCATCCACAATTTATTTTCTTTAATAAGCAAAAATTGAACAAAATGAATCCATAAAATTAATGTGACACTAGTGGATTTTATTTAAAATCAAACTGCACTGTTTTAAACCACTGCTGACACAATTAAAAAAAACATCTTATCACAAACTTATTTATTCATTATATTAATAATTTATCAGTGATTAACTACTAATATCACTTCTTCCTCCTGAAGAGAACAAACTCTACCAGATTTTCTCAGCGTGTGGAAAAAAACTATTAGTCAGCCAGCCCACGTCACAGCATGTTTACACCGTCAGCTCTGGTTCTGTGATGCAGTAGGGAGGGGGAACTCCCCACAACATCCTATCCCAGCCCCGGTCGGTCATCTTCCAAAACTGACCATAAACAACAGCTCTTATTGCATGGCAACAGGACGCTCTCCAAAAACCACGCTTACCATCGCTCAGTCAAACACTTCAGAGAGTGTGTACAAACAGAGGCCAGCAACCCTCAACAGTGGTGGATCACAGAGAAGATGGTCGGCACTTAACAGAGCTATATTTGGTGTGGAAAGTTACCTTACCTCTGACACAGAGCGGGCAGCTGGTGAATCCTGGTGGTTGGCGAGGATGAGGAAAGGAAGGGTGCACAGCTGAGGATGTTGCAGGGCCAAGTGGAGCTCAGACCGGGAAGCCTCCATCTCTTCATCTGATGCAGCACTATTGAGGACAAACACTACACCCTGGGAACCTTGATAATATCGGCTCCAGTATTTCTTGATGGTCTCAGCTCCTACAAAGTGGAAAATAATAATGATGTACCATGTGACCTTCTGTTTATATACAATGATAAGTAGGCAAAAATCAGAATCAGAAGTGAAATATTGGCTCTCTTTCAATTTATGTGTAATTTTGAATTGAATGAGCTACACCCCACAAGAAGATTAACTGAAATTTGAATTCAAAATGACAGGAAGAATTTACAGAATTGTAAATCTAAAGAAAATAGACACAGGTAATGCATTCTGTAAAAAAAAGTTTTTCCACTGTGGTCCACAAAAGTTAACTTATTAAATATAATGAAATGTATAAAATGTATACAAATTTTTATTGGTGGCGTCCATCCATCCATCCATCCATCCATCAAGGTCTTTAGCCCTTTTTTCATAATTTTCAAATGTTAATAGTTAATAGACAAACATGTTAATAGTTTGTATTGAGAAACTGATTTCTAGTTATTCATTTTCATTTTACTTCCTTACATTCAAATTGCAATTCTGTATCCTGATTGCTACATTAATTCAAATTCAATTCAAACTGAGGAATTGAATTGGAATTTAAAAAGGCATTCTGAATGGGACACAACCCTGTTTTAAAGCCATTACAAGTCTTTCATTTCTGATGCTTAGGTTCACATTCATAGATTCGGTCTTGCACAAATCTGAAATATTCATGGGGATTTCCATGGAGGTCTCACTGAACAGATCAAGTAATAAAATATTCCTCATCCTCTTTCCTTATAGCAACAGTCTGTGATGTAAATCATTATGCTGTTACAGTGCTCCTCTTGATTTCGAAAGTTTTAAAATCTTTCAAAATGTATCCTTTATGCTTAGAATATTAAACTCGGTCTGATTGGAGTCATCCAAAATAAAAAATAAAAAAGAATATAAATCATCAAGCATTATTCTGTCACAATAACTATCAGACCACAAGTCAAGTCATGTAACTGTTGACAAATCCGGTGAGATCTTGATGACGCAAGTTTGTAAAAAAAAAAGTGGTCTTGAAGTCTCAAAACAAAATCGTTTAGCGGAAACTGCAAGAAATAAATCACACTCACCAGAAAAGAGGCATTTTGTTTGACTTGCCAGGCTAAAATTGTGTAAAATAACAGCACACAAGTCTCCTGGGGAGATGTGAAACGACAGTATGGTCATTTGCTCAGTGTTTTCTAACACAGCCTGTTCGGAGATGCCAGTTCAGTTCAAATATCTCAGTGATTTGGTTCTGTCATCTCATGTGTCTGTGCAAAGAGATTCTAGTAATTCAGTAAGCAAATTAAAATACGTGCAAATGAATACAGTAGAGATGTAGTAAATGAAATGAGAAAAAATGTTTTTCCATTATATAATGAGGCATTTAATGATTACATATGATTAATTATCAAGACAAATCGGTGTCATCACAAGTACGACAAACATGTGCAAACCTGTTTGTATTATCACAGAAATGTCTGCTTAATTCTATTTTTTAGAATTTAGACTGAATGAAGTTAGAAATAAACCGACAGACAGAAAAACAAGGTTGAGCAGCGAGTTTCTCCTAAATGTTTCTCCATAGGAAAAATGGTTTAGGAACTATACAATGTATTTGGATTTTCTCCAAGTCTCTTTGTTGCCAGCTCAAATCTTTAGCAAATGTTTTGCCGTTTTAGAGTCCACATATGGTTCTTTTTAGAGCAATAAATTGATGTGCATATCATCACTATATGCCACAGTAGTTGTTTTTATTACACGGCTCTCTGGAACAATTGATTCTGATTCTGACATTCTGCGTTCAAATGTTTATGTATAATGAATGCTAAACTGTATATTTGATCGTTGCCGGACAACCGATTTCCATAGCATTTTTTTTCACATTACAAAATTATTTCAACTCAAATGTCCATTCATTTATTTGGCAAACAGCCATGTAAAAAGTGGGATAATGTAGAGACAGACAATCGTTATGGCAAAACCTTATCAGGGGCTTATTGTGCAATAATGACCCCTCTTACTGTAGGTTACACCTTAGGTGTAAGTTATCTGTGAATGAGCCCTACATGCTCAAAAGGTGAATCATCCACTAATCTCTCGTCTTCATTTACACTAACAAACCTCAAAGGTTTGAGGGCAGAAATAAATTAATTTTATTCAGCAGGGATGCATAAAACTTATCAAGAGGGACAGTAAAGACATTTATACAAAAGATTTCTATTTGTTTCCTTTTGAGCTTTCTATTCATCAAAGAATCATGAAAATCACATCACAATTTCCACAGAAATGTTAAGCAGCACAAATGTTTTCAACATTGATTATTAGAAATGTTTCCTGAGCATTGACTAAAATATAATCTTGGTCATCTGCAGGCTCAGGCAGCATCTGAGAACTATTTTTTTTTTTTTTTTTAGCATTTTCTACGCTGTTTTTGGGGCAAATCATTTGAATTCTTCTACATGGATTTAAACGGAGAAACATTTGACAAAGCTATACTCTACACTTACTGCTAGGCGAAAGCATGGTCAAATTAGACGAATGCTTCATAAACAAAATGATCAGGAAATATGAACTTGAGAAAATTCTGAGGAGTTTTCTGTGGAGTTGAGTGGGATAAGATTGCAAATAGGCATGGTCATCTGTTTGGATCTGTGCACATGTCCCATACCCATCTATCATCAGACTGACATCTTCTGCCACCTATTGGTCAATGGCCCTGTCAGAAAGTCAAATGTAAATTTGCTGGAAAAACATACTCAAAAAACAACAGTCATTTATGTTCTGTGAAGCATCTCAAGACATCATTCAAAACATATTCTGGTTTTGTTCAGACAGAATAACGCAGTACACGCTGTACGTACTACATTATGTTGCAGGGCACCATTATGTAAGACATATGTGAGACTAAAAATGAAATTCAGTAAAAATAATCTACTTCTCCTAGGACTTTTTATCTTGACCTGCCAAGAGAGATGTAGAAATGTTCAAACAGTCTGTCTTGGCTGTTCATCTGTCCACATCTCCATGGAATAGTGTTTCATATTAACTCATTAAATGTCCATCTTTTCAGTCTGGATCACATCAGAATGCGTGAGCCTTGAAATGCCTTTAAACAGCTCAGATCCAGGTTATGGTATTCAGCTCGAAACTATCTAACCACAGGCAGCAGACAGTACAAACAACCAAGCATAACAGAGTCTTAGGTTTCTTATCTCTTTAAATATAAATGAGTAAAATACTTTGGCACTATTTAATGTAATCCACACTTCATTCCTGCATTATATGTGTGCCATTTACATTACCGTTCAAAAGAGTCAGTACGTTTTTTTTTGTTTTTTTTTAGCTTTTTATTTAAGGATGCATTAAATTGATCAAAAGTGACAGTAAAGACATTTTGAAAAAATATAAACAAATATATTTCTATACTTCTTTATATTTTGAAAAAATGCATCATGGTTCCACAGAAAATAAGCAGAACAACTGTTTTCAACATTGATAATAATAGGAAATGTTACTTGAGCAACAAATATTAGACATATTAGAATGATTTCTGAAGGATCATGTGACACTGAAGACTAGGGTATATTGACTGCTGAAAATGCAGCTTTGCCATCACAGGAAAAAATTACATTTAAAAATATACTACAATATAAAACAGTTATTTTAAATTGTAATAATATTTCACTAATTTGTTGTTTTATTGTATTTTTCTTCAAATAAAAGCAGCCCTGGTGAGCATAAAAGACTTCTTTAAAAAAATCTTACCAACCCCAAATTTTTAAACGTTGGGTGTACATATGTAAACAATATCACACAAGCAAGAGTTCTGATAATCAGTGCAGCATGACTGTGAGATATTGCTTTTATACAATCTTATTAACAAGAAGTTATTATAAAGTAACGTGTCTCAGACTAAATTTTGCCAGTTAGTATACTGTTTTTTTTTCCTCACTAAATATCAACAGGAAAAAAACACTAAACACTTAACCAATCACATTTGAGAATGCTTTCATGCAAAATCTTTTCCCCCCTCCTCAATGCCTGATCAAAAATTTAGCAAGTTATTATGATATCTTGTCACAGCTAATCAGAAGACCTTTCCTTAACAGTTAACACTCCAAGTTATTTTAACATATTTACGTTATAACGATAACCATTTTTAATACTCATTAAAAATTCTCAGCCAATAAAATGGTTTTGATGATAGGATTCTGCAGGGGGAGAGGATAAGACAGCCAAGGCTACTTCAACATGGAATATTTATTATAGAGACTAATCAAATTTGAGATATGAATCTTTAATATAAAGCTAATTAGTTATGATTTTTAAAAACTCTACTTTTCATCTGCTGTCCAGCTGGTTCAGAAGCTTGCAGTGTGACCTTCCCTCTGCAAATGCAAGACACATTCGCATCCCTGATGTCATCACCATTACAATCTCATGATCGTTTGTGTCGTAAATCGAATGGAATTTTATGGAAACTGAATAACAATAGAATAACAGTCGCCACATATTGCATTTAGTCATTAAAGTTGCATTAATGTAATCATAGGAAAACCAGAGAGTAGTATGTGTCATTGCAAACTACGATCACTTAGTTGTTGCATTCAATATTTAAGGACGATGGACAAAACCCCTGACTATGCAGACTAATTTGGTTTGGAAGAATCAACTCAACCCCTGGCAGGACATCCTAAAAAATTTACCAAAAGTCCAAAAAGTCGGCTCCTACATTGAAAACTTTCCCCGTTTAAGGATTGGGTAAAATTAGAAAACAGTCAGATGTTCTTGCTTTGACTGAAGCACAAGATGCTTTTTGGATCATCTCAAACCATGCTGGAGAACATGATCCTCAAGTTTGTGTAAATCTGATGAGTTCATGCGGATCTAGTGCTGCTGTCATAAAGCAAAAGGAGGACAAACTAAAAGAAACTCTGAAATTCTCACTTTTCACTCAAATTGTTATGGTTATAAAACCAATTTTAAAAAGTATCAAATTACAAAGAATGCAAAACAGAAGCAGTCAAGTAAGACTTATGGACCCCACTGAACATGTGATTTCAAGTTTGTCTTGCACGCAAATATTCTATTTTAGAAACGGTTTCTATTTCTCTGTGACATCGCAGCTGGAACAGCAACACAAAGTATGGCAATGATAATATCAGGTACTGTTTATGTGCTTTATTTTAAACTAAAAGTGCTTAATGTGAGTTTAAATATCAATCTGTGGTTCCGGCTTTTTAGCTGTAATGAAAACAACACTGGCTAATTCACCTCAGATCTTGAAAATAAATGGGCACAAGAACGTTCAAACTGTCAACTCAATGCTAACAAGCAAATGTATTCTATGACAAAGATTGGTTCAGTCACTCCGTATGTACTTTAAATAATGTTTAAATGGTGTAATATTTATTAATTTTACTATGTACTTGCCCATTTCATTGTGTCTGCTGTGCTCTTGCTGAGAGAGCCCGCCCACACTCTCTTCTGATTGGCTGTGGTTTTTGATCGATTTTATCGCTTCTCATTGTCGCGTCGCGTCTAGTGTGGACAGTCAAATTGCTCGTCGCTGGAATCTTATCGCATCATGTTAGGACACGGCGATGTACTCCAAATTAACTTTGGGTATGCCTTTTTAGATGTTTTAGGCAAATTTTCCTCAAAACTTCAGCCTCTCAAGCAGATATAAATAGAAAGAATAATGACTGTTACAGAGCACCTATATGAGCAGGATATCCACTGGTGGTGGATGAGGAGAGACCCCTGATATGATTGTAAAGCGCTTTGGGTGTACAGTAGTACATATGAAAGCGCTATACAAATGCATCCTTCATTCATTCATTCATATTTGTTTTCCATTATCTCCATGAACATCTTAAAACTAACACAAGAGCTGGCAGAACAGCAAAAATGATATAACATTTAAGCTCATAGCTAATAAGATTAGAACACATACAGTACATTAGCTCCAGGAGTAAAATCCAAGAGAACTGTATAAAATACGAAAAATATTGACTCAAACTACAGATACTACAACCCAATGACATTCTAGATCATTAATTTACTTTGACATCTGGGTACAGTATGCTTTTGAGGAAACCATAAATTCAGCACTAGGAATATGCTGTTAATGTTGATTAATATTCAATCTGTCTTTAGGGATAAATAAATTAAATTGCAATACAGAAGCATTTTCACTAGGGGTCAGACTTTTGGACCCAACTGTACATGCGATTGTTTTCCCAAATGTGCAGAACAAAATCAAATCAAATTAGAAAAGCATCATTCAAAACATTATTTTATTTGTGTATAATGAATAAGTTAGAAGAAAAATTAGATAGAATGCAAAACACTGCAACTTACTTTTTATCCAGATGGTACGAAAATCATGCTTTCCAAATCAAGTGGTCACCTGACTGTAAGATACTCAAGTGCAACGAGGGTGATAACACAGATGGCTCTAATAACTACTCACACACTGAAATATGCATGCTGATTCAGTCATTTGACATTAAGAGTTTAGTAAAAAACAATCAGGACACAGTTTGGTCTTGTGCCTAAAACTGAAGTGGTAAGGAAATGAATAACATTGTCTGACATTCACAGCAAGGGCTATCATCACACATAAAGTCATGTCTAATCTCCTTTGACGTCATTGTCACTGGAGAGGGCACATTCACAGACTCCATTAACAGATGCCTCTTCACTGTGCCAGTCATGCCTCACACCTAACGGACATACTGCTAACACACACAGGGCATCGCTGGCCTTTGTGTCAAAAGGGTAACAGACACGGATTGCCTCTTGCCATCAAGACAGATTATTACACGGATGAGGGAAGCAGTTTGTTAACCTCAGCGGGACGACAGCCTTTAGGCCACGAGCTGTGTGACAAACTGCCGATATGTCACTATGGCAAATGCTCACAGTTCACATTCAGAACTCTCACATTCACATTCATCCATCCTGTCATTCCACAGTTTATACAGCACCAATCTTTAGAGATGTGTTCATTCTCATGCTGACTGTAAGTCATGTCAATGTGATCATATTCACGGGATGAATACTGACACAACCAATTGGAAAATTGTATTTCTTTAAAGACGTTCTAAATTGTCAATTAAAGAATTATGAAGTAAATTGGTATTGGTCATAACATATTTAAATTGCAAATGACAGTTTCACTTACACCACAACATATGTTGTGTGATACACTTTTCTATCTTTTCAAGCATTAGCCTCTGCTGCAAATGGAGATCGCAATTACCTCATAATTAATTTTTTCTTTCTTTTTATATTTACTTTGCTTTTAACTGAGTGCTGAGACTTATGATGGCTAAATAAAGACTTCTGAGTCTTGCCACAAAAGACAAGCTTTTCAAACCAAGGAGTCTAACAATATAAAGTTTCGTTTGCAAAGGCAGTTTGTGTAAGTAAAGCAATCAAGAAAAGTCTTAATAATATTTCACAATATTACAGTTTTATGGCATTTTTGATCAAGTAAATGCAGCCTTGGTGAGCATAAGAGACTTCTTTCAAAAACATAAAACCCCTTACAAACCCCAAACTTTTGAACGGTAGTGTACATTAATGACACAACACATGAAATACTGTATGTTTACTACAATTAGAGGGTTTGAGAGCCTGGTGCACATCAGATATGATGTTAGAATATAGTTTCCCTGGCTCTTGAAGGAGAAGGGAAGGGCTTGACAGTTGTAAGCTGAGCGGACACATGGGAGAGGGTGTTAAAAAATGCATTACTCAATTTAGCAGCGGAAACACAGTCATAATAGTTGAGTCAGCCTCCTCTGCCTTTTCCGCTTCAAAACTAAAAGTTATCTTTGCAGATGTAGTTTAGGTTGAGTAAGTCTCTGTGCCAAGCCCAATGGGATGTTTCAGTCTTCCGAAGCACTGGTTGAATGGAGGGACAGTAGACGCCACCTGCACCTAGTTTCCTTTGGAAAAACTATATATGCAATCAAATCTACAGAATAAACACATAAAAAATCTAAAAAAATTGTCTTCAATACAAACTGTCTATATTCATATAAGCTCTCTAAAAAATCCTTATAAAGAAATGCTTACATACAATTTAAAAAGATGTAGTGATGCACAATTTTAAAATTATTTTTAAAAATTAAAATTCTGTACTATTTTTTCCCCCCCTAAATAAATAAATACACACACACACACAAATCTAAAAATCAGCACTTTTAAATGCTACAAGTGAAATTAAGCATTACAACATTATATGAAAAATGGATATTCATTTAGAGATTTACAAAAGATTGCATTTAACAGTGTTAATAAAAACATCTTTAAATGAGTGTTAAATGACAGCAAAAACAATCTAAACATAAAAAGAAGGGAAATGAGTATGCACAGTTAATTTACAATATCAACCGAAACTGATGAATTAAAAATAAATTAATATTACCAAAAAACACTGATATAGTACTGATATATTGCACATCTGTAAAAAGATGTTATGAGGGCCAAAATCTAATTTCTCTTGATGCTTAAATTCAAGTCTAGACCAGCAGATTACATTTATCGGGGCCCTTGAGTTGTTAAAGTAGCCACTTTGCTAAGATTGCTAAAGGAGTTGCTAAAGTAGTCACTAGAGCTGCTAAAATGCTTAAAGTGCATCAAGAAGGGCAGAGATGATTGTCTATTTAAAAAAACATATTTCATAAAAAAAAAATCATATTTATTACTCAACCAAACATGCCTAAGCATATTTGATGAATTTCTATAGTACACGTCCAACTAACGCAGCAACTAATGTCAGAAAGTGAAGTACTATTGACACAAATTTGTTGTCTTCTGTTTCTTCTTTAGGTCTGTTTGCGCTACAGGGCACATTGAGCAGCATGCTTATTTCACTGGTTGCGATTGGCTACACAGAATTTGGTTTCTTTTCAATCAACGTGCGCTTTGAAAAATCAAGACAAACTTGAAAATAAAGTTCGTAGGGACAAACTTTTATGTTGGCTTGACAAAGCCTTGTCTGAAAATTGTATAAGCTTCCTTGCATGTTTGTAACATGTTTTATTTACATAGCTAGCATGAATTAGCATGTTTGGAAACATTTTTAGCATGTTATTAACATCAATTAGCATGTTATTAACATGTTAACATGAATTAAAAAACTAACATGATTTAACATATTGCTAACATGAATTAACACATTGCTAGCATGAATTAGCATTTTGCTAGCATGTTTTAGCATGAATTAGCACAATGCTAGCAAGAATTAACACAGCTAACATGTTTTACTTCATTGTTAACATGAATTAACATGTTGCTATCATAAATTAGCACATTGCTAACATGACTTGGCAAACTGCTAACATGTTTTAACACATTGCTACCATGAATTACATGTTGCTAGCATGTTTTAATATGGTGTTAGCATTACTAAGAAACACATTGCTAAGGTTTAACGTTTTATGTATCACTGCAATGCAAATAATTGTCGGCAGCTGTTGACATCCATACTTGTTTCGGTACAAGATCTTGCACAGTTGAGTTCGGCAGAATGTCCCATCGTCACTCACCAATCGTTAAGTTTGTTGTGTAGTGGACTGACTCAGTTGTTAGGTGTATGCTCCTCTCTGACTGTCAAAGGGTAAAATCTGCTCCAGTCGAAGTAAAGTCTTAAAGTGTGTTGAGTTCAGTCTTAGAATGTTTCAGCTAGTCGTTAACTGTGTCCCCAGCTTAAACGCAAGAAAGACATCTAACCTGGACCTGAAGACCAGATTAGATGACATGTTCATTTCTAGTTGCTCCCAGCACCAGCTCCCCAAAGGGGGGACTAATTTCTGCATTCAATCTATAAAACTTAGTAAAAGGGGAGAGAGATGACCACATGGCTGCCTCACAAATCTACTTCAAAGAGGCCCCCCACCACAAAGCCCATGAGGTTGCAACCCCTCAAGTGTTCCCTCAGTCCTAGCAATGGTGGTCTGTCTGTTTCCTTGTAGGCCATCTGTATCGTTTCTACAACCCAATGCGAAAGTCTTGCCCTGATAGTGGCCTACCCCGTCACTCTGGATTAAAGCATACAAAAATATGATCAGGTTGTCTAAATGCCTTTATCGCTGTAGATAGATTGACAGTGTTCTCACTGGGCAAATTAGTGACTGTCTTCATTCCATTTCCTCATTTTTATGTGGAAGAAAGAATGGATGAAGTCCCACTGTGATACGTATGTCTAGTACATCGTGCTGTACATCTTAGAGCAACTTTGAGAAATCAGGCTACCACAGCTCTCTGATAAATTTGTAATCTCCCACTATGACTTGAGCCTTAATTGCAGCCACCATACCTCTGATGGTAGAAGAACATTTTCCTGCATCCAATTGTTCCAGCAGAAACTGTAGGATATCACAGGCTGTAGATGTGAGATGATTTACCTTGTGCCCTTCACACCAAGACTGAAACATACCTCACCTAAATGAATAGGCTACCCTTGTTGAGGGAGCACAAGCTCCTTCCAGGGTCTTAACAACTCTGTCTGGTAGTCCCATAGCAACTAACCCAGCCCTCTCAGGGGCCAGGCCAAAAACTTGAGACCCCCAGGGAAGGGGTAAAAGGGGTGAATCTAATATGCCTTGTAGCTGGGATAGTAGAAACCTCCTGATTGGGAGTTCCCATGGCATCCCGTGAAGGATGGGTGGAACGACTGAGAACCATATAAGGCCAATTTGGGGCCACCAGAATTTAGGCTCAGGTATACTTCAAATGATATTGAAGAACGAACTGATGTGATGTTATTTCGAACAAAATCAGACCAAAACGAAATTAATTTTGTGTTTGTTTTGGGAGATCGAAAAGGCTTGCCAAAGCGAACTCTCAGGAAAACATTTTCATATTCAACTAAATCTCACCTCAGCAGTGTGGGTGGCGTCAGATGTTTGATAACAGTATATCGCTGCTCACGTATTTCGAACTTTGTTTTACCCCTAAACTAAGAATGTCAAAGAACTTCACTGTGAGTAAAATTAGTCTCACCTTCTCCCCCTTCATTCTCTGAAGAAGAGGTTGAAGAAGGCTGAATGGGGAAATGCATAAAGCTGGCCCTGAGGCCACTGATGTGCCAAGGCATCTATTCCAAGAGGGGGATTGTCCCTCCCCAAGGAAATGAACAGGGGACAATGTGTTGATTCCCTGGAGGCGAACAGGTCTGCTACTGCTGGACCGAACCTGTGCCAGATCTTCATGACCACTTCGGGGTGCAGTCTCCACTACCCTTGGTTCGGTCCACCCCGGACAGCTGATCCGGTGCCACATTTGTTGACCCAGGCACATGTACTGCCTTTAGTGACAGGAACTGCTTCTGAGCCCATAACCAGAGTTTGTGTGCAGTCGACACGGCACGGAGACGGGTTTCCCTTGCCTGTTGATGTATGCTGCTGCCACTGTACTGTCTGTCTGGACTAGTACATGATATCTCCGAAGGCATGGCCAGAAATGCTGAAATTTGAGATGGACTGCCTTAAATTCTAGCACACTGATGTGCTGACTTGCCCAGTGCCCATTCCAGCTTCCCCTAATGCCCAAGCATGCATGGACTGCCCCCCAAGCCTAGCTGGGATGCATCTGTTGACACCAATTGTCGAAGCCAGCAGCCCGATGCCAGTACACAGTCAGGAGCAAGGTGGTGTGTGGCCTTGTTCTGCCCGAACATGGCAGAAGGCTCATCAGGTAGTCTAGAGAGACAATCAAGGTCATCCTGCTGAAGCCACATGTGATGCCTTACTACACAAAACATTGTCATATTGTCCTCCAGCCTCTGACTGCTCTTTCATAAAGTTAAAGACATTACAGAGGAAACCTGCTTAAGCTCATCCAACACAGTGGTCCTGCTCATCCAGAGCCTTACGGCCCAACTCCCGTAGGTATAATGAGGGAATGGCACATGTTAGCTAACTTAACAATCAGAAGTCGGGAAACGCGCCGGCGCGTTTTGCTGTTTTTTTTTTTTACATAGCAGCAAAATCAACTTAAAATACTCTGTCATTTTTTGTAATAGAGACAGAAGTAATATATCAATTGAAACTACAGAATGTCTTTTATTTGTGTACACACCGAGTAAAAACGAAATGTTAGTTCCCTTTCGTGGGAACTATCGACGCTACGTCGAATGACGTGATGGGAACCCTCTGCATTTTGTGTTCGTGAAGCACCTCTGTATCCAACCAATGAGGAAACGTGACGTCAGAGGCGGGTGACGTCATGGACCAGAACACTATAAAGCATACCCAGAACAAAGGGTATGCTTCTGTTGTCTTCAGCAAGCGCTCTCTGTATCTTGTGTGTCTTATTTGGTGTTGTTTGTCTTATCACATATAAACAAGTCACGATCTCTTCATCTGAGGACAAGAGTAGGCTATTTCACACCAATCCATATATTTATATATAAAAAAGACACGTATTATGGCGAGAAACAGCAGTGAAATGGGAGTGAGCCCAGGCAGCCCTCGAGGGAGCTGTCTGTGTGCACTGTAAAAACTCACTCTCAGGACACTGTTCCAGTGTTCCCCGCGGATCGGGTCCCGCTTCTGCTGAGGCAGGGCGGAGGCTCCATTCGTGGGGTTCACAAATGGATCTGACAGAGGGGTTAGAGACGGGTGCCGCCTTTTCTCTGCCCTCACCAGCCAGGTTCAGTGCCGTCTCTCAGGTGGAAGCACGCTCTGCGGTTTCTTCCCCCGGGTTGAGGCACCGATACTCACATGTCCAGCTCTGAGGAGGTGGATATTGTGATATCGATCTGAGGATCGCCACCTCACAGTCACACACATATCGTGTTTCAAAATCACACGGTTATAACAAATCAATCGTGAACAGCAGTTTGAATTTTCCCCTGTGCTACACTACAAAGCGAGTTGGGATACACACGATTTATGTGTCGTTTGTTGGGAGTGGAGCTTGCACGTCAGCTCACAACTGACAGTGACAGTGTTCATTCATAAAAATGTCCCGAAGAAAAGTATGCACTAGCGGGAGTTTTGTAGTTCCACTCCTGTTGGCTTTATTCTCGAGGGAATAAAAGTCTAACGCAAAGCTCGAATCTCGCGCTTGCCGAGGCAGCGCGTGGATTGGGTTTTCATTGAAGAATATATGGCTCGGATCTCGCGTTGCCGAGGCAGCACTTACACATTAAGTCTGCAAGAATGAATATACGGCTCGGGTCTTGCGTTTGCCAAGGCTGCGCATATATCACGTGTCCGTAATTATGCATGTGTGTGTGTGTGTGTATATATGCATATATTAAGGGATCTGAGTAGACGGGAGTTCCCTTTCTCTCTTTCCCTAAAATACCTTGCGAATTATTACGAGCTATAATTCTTTTTTGTATTCTAAATATATTCAGTCTGTTCAAAAAATATATATTTATATAAGAACTGGCTGCATTTAATTTGAGGATTAAATGAAATATGGAATACATTAAATTCTGAGGAATTTAAAAGAAAATAAAGGAGACCGTTCTGCCAACCCTGCCACCTCGTGTGCTTCAGGGCGCAGTGGTTTCCAGTGTTCCTCTAAGAAAGAGGAGGATTGTAGAGCGGTCAGTTCAGATGTTCCCTGCCGGTTCGCCGTTTCAGGGCACTGGTCTGACCGTGCATCCAAAGAAAGTGTCGCCGCCCTTGGTCCCCCGCAGAAAGCTTGGGGACAGGGACAGGCGACACAGCCGAAGTCTTTGTGGGGTAACACAGATCTGCGGACTGTAATTATCACCAAGAAGGCTTTGAAGAGGTCCTGATGCCAGTGGCGCGGGACATTGGAGGGCAGCCCCTCCCGAGAAGGTTGGGTATTAAAATACTTGGTACCCATCCCTCTTTGGCGCCCTCAGGGGGCCGTTCTGCTAACCCTGCCACCCAGTGTGCTTCAGGGCGCAGCGGTCTCCACCGACCCTCCGAGGAGGGCCGGTCATCACTTGATTCGGCTGTTCCTTGCCGGTTCGCCGCTTCAGGGCGCCGAGTCAAGTGCTCAAAAACACCAGAGGCCAGTCTCGAGAGACTGGTTCCCTTTGTAAATAAGGCAGAATGGAAACTTCTCCCAAATATTTCAAAATGGGTGCTGCTCACAATAGAAAAGGGTTACAAATTCGGGTCTCGCCCGCCCCAGTTTAATGGGGTCCTTCCCACAGTGGTGGTCCCCGAGCAGTCTCTGGTAATGGAACAGGAGGTTATGACGCTCTTGAAAAAAGGAGCTATAGATGGGGTTCTCCTCCCAGCAAGCTGTCAGGGTTTTACAACCTATACTTCATTGTTCCAAAGAAGGATGGAGGGTTATCCCACAGATCAGGTCCGAGGACTGGTTTGTTGTGATAGACCTGAAAGATGCTTACTTTCATGTATCCATCCATCCTCAACACAGGAAGTTCCTCAGGTTTGCTTTCGGGCCAAAGCTTACCTGTACAGGGTTCTTCCCTTCGGCCTATCTCTATCACCCCGCATGTTCACGAAGTGCGTGGATGCAGCTCTGCCTCCGTTGAGACTCCAGGGCATCCGCGTACTGAACTATATCGACGACTGGTTGATACTAGCTCAAACAGAACAGTTGGCGGTTCAACATTGAGATGTTGTTCTGTCGCACATGAAGAAGCTTGGGCTGAGGCTCAATGCCAAGGAAAGTGTGCTGGTTCCGAGTCAAATTACCAACTACTTGGGGGTAGTTTGGGACTCCACCACGATACAGGCATATTTATCCCCTGTTCGTGTGAGTTCCATTCTCGGGGCCGTGAAAGGGGTGAAGATAGGCCAGTCACTCACTGTAAAACAGTTTCAGAGACTGTTGGGTCTTATGGCAGCTGCGTCCAACGTGATAACATTTGGCCTTCTGCACATGAGACTCTTACAGTGGTGGCTCAGGACCAAGGGGTTTTCTCCGAGGGGAAATCCTTTTCGCATGATCAAAGTCACGCGGCGATGCCTTCGTGCTCTGGTCATGTGGAAAAAGCCTTGGTTCCTGTCCCAGAACCAGTGTTGCGGACTTCTCGTCGTCGCATAATGCTTACGACGGATGCTTCCCTCACGGGCTGGGGGGCGATCATGAGTGGTCGCTCAGCTCAGGGTCTCTGGGAGGACCATCAGTTCCTGGCACATAAATCGGCTGGAAATGATGGCGGTATTTCTTGCAGTAAAATACTTCCTCCCAGACCTGAGGGCATTAAAATGTGGGAGCAGACGCCCTGTCGAGGCAGGGGCCGAGGCCCGGGGAATGGAGTCTCCACACTGAGGTGTGGAGCTCAATTTGGAAAACTTCGGTCGAGCTGAAATCGACCTATTTGCTTCAGGGGAACCAACCCAGTGTCCACTGTGGTTCTCCCTATCTCATTCAGCACCATTGGGTCTGGATGCCATGGTACAGATGTGGCCGAGGCTGCGTCTGTATGCATTTCCCCGTTCGCTCTGCTCCCGGGAGTTCTGGAGAAAGTACGCCAGGAAGGGGTCAGTCTAATATTGATAGCCCTGTACTGGCCAACCAAAATATGGTTCTCAGACCTAGTGTCACTTCTAGATGGCTCCCTGATGGAGCTTCCTCTCAGGCAGGACCTCCTGTCTCAAGCGGGCGGCATGATAATTCATCCACGCCCAGAACTACGGAGACTGTGGGCCTGGCCTCTGAGGGGGCCAGGCTCATAGATGCTGGTCTCCCAACTGAGGTTGTGGAGACCATACTCCACTCCAGCGCTCCCTCCACGAGGAAGGTCCCATCGGTCTTCAAGCCTTCTATCTTCCTCCATTTACAACTTCGGATCAGGAGAAACTCAATCTGCTCTGCCCAGTGAGGGCTTTAGATGCATATGTCCACAGAGCTGCCTGTGGGGCAAAACAGATCAATTGTTTGTGTGTTACGGGTCTCAATAGAAAGGAGGTCCAGCATCTAAGCAGAGAATGAGCAAGTGGGTGGTCGAGGCTATCTCACTTGCTTATGAGGCGGCCGGACAGCCATCTCCATTAGCTGTCCGTGTTCACTCGACTAGGGGTATGGCGGCCTCAAAGGCCTTAATGTCAGGAGTATCCATTAATGACATATGTGGTTCTGCTGGATGGTCATCCCAGCACACATTTATTAGGTTTTACAACCTGGACGTTTGCTCCTCTCTGGGGTCCTCAGTTCTGTCTACAAGATAACAGACAGGTACTTGGTGATACGGCGTAGTTGGAATAGCGTTCCCATCACGTCATTCGACGTAGCGTCGATAGTTCCCATGAAAGGGAACGTCTCGGGTTACAGATGTAACCCCTGTTCCATGAGTAAGGGAACGAGATGCTACGTCACGTTGCCGTACCCCCGGCATACCTGTGAGCGTCTTGCTTCAGACATATTCCAGAAGCTAGCGTTCTTTGTTCTGGGTATGCTTTATAGTTTCCTGGTCCATGACGTCACCCACCTCTGACGTCACGTTTCCTCATTGGTTGGATACAGAGGTGCTTCACAAAATGCAGAGGGTTCCCATCACGTCATTCGACGTAGCGTCTCGTTCCCTTACTCAGGGAACGGGGGTTACATCTGTAACCCGAGACGTTTTCTTTATTTTGCAAAAAGCATAACATGATGCGCGACCTGTCATCTCTCTCTGAATGAAGTCCAACGTGATACTCCCTCAGAAAATTAACTGTTACTTAGTGAATACTTATCACACAAACATGAGATATATGTCTAAAGAAACGTTGAAATGTCAAATGTCATTTAAGTCAAATCGAAAACAAATATTCTCTGTTAATGTAATCTGTTTGAAAAAGAGATATGTCAGTCATTTGCGAGTCAGCTCATTATCCGCTAATGCGGCGACGCCCACGGAGCACGAGTGCTATTCAGACACAAATTCTGAGGCGATCAATGCAACAGAGTGAACGCCCGAGTCAGCTCGGAAAAATGCATCAAGCTTAGTCAGTTTCGTGTACTTCGTTTTGAGATGCGCTGAGGAATACTTCTAAAAGGAATTACCTCAGAGGAAGAGCATGACTGGATTCAATTCCATTTCAAGGATCAACTTGATCAAGCCGAGGATTGTATGACATGCCATGGGAAGTTTTTTTTTATCCCCAAATTATTTATTCTAATCATGATATAGACTCGTGTCTGTCAATATTAAGCCGCAAAAACACTGTTTAAACATGAATCCTGCATGTTCTGTGTCTCCGTGTGAATGATTACTGGCTTTTCCCAAAAAATATTGCTATACTGAGATGAGTGAAATCGACTGAAATATGTAATAAATACTGAAATAAAATGTGTTAGCAACATATTAAACTGCCCATTAACATTTATAGGCTCTATAATATAACAAATAAGATACATAAAATGTCATAGCTATATGAATGTTTAGACAATATTTATTTTGGCCTGTTTTGGACATATTATGAAGAGTTTACTGTAAAATAGCCTTTATAGTGCAACATCAATGAAGCTTTCGTTCACAAGGAATGATGAAAGCTTTGCATCACTGAAATAAATTTTATTTTAAAGTATATTAAAATAGAAAACCATTATTTTAAATTGTAATATTTCTGTATTTTTGATCAAATAAATGCAGGCTTGATGAGCATGAGACTTCTTTCAAAAACATTATAAATAGTAATTTTTTGACCGGTACTCAAAATGTGTCTTTGACTCTCATTTATATAGTTAATTATATTTTAAATAAACTTCAAAACAAATTATATATTTCTTTTGCCATTGCATTTTTTCTTAGTTCACTCAGTCACATTCCTGACTGAATGGCTTATTATGCGGCTCATTAGGGGCAGGGTCTTAATCTCCTCAGGTGTGAATCACAGCATTATTCATGAAGATTCACGCCTCTTCGCATACGGCCTGTGTAAACAAAAAGTGTCTTAGAAATTTAAAGGTGCCCTAGAATTAAATATTGAATTTACCTTGGCATAGTTGAATAACAAGAGTTCAGTACATGGAAAAGACATACATTGAGTTTCAAACTCCATTGTTTCCTCCTTCTTATATAAATCTCATTTGTTTAAAAGACCTCCGAAGAACAGGCGAATCTCAACATAACACCGACTGTTACGTAACAGTTGGGGTGTACGCCCCCAATATTTGCATATGCCAGCCCATGTTCCCAACATTATGAAAGGCATTAGACAAGGGCATCCAGTAACGTCTGGATCTGTGCACAGCTGAATCATCAAACTAGGTAAGCAAGCAATAACAACAGCGAAAAATGGCAGATGGAGCAATAATAACTGACATGATCCATGATATCATGATATTTTTAGTGATATTTGTAAATTGTCTTTCTAAATGTTTCGTTAGCATGTTGCTAATGTACTGTTAAATGTGGTTAAAGTTACCATCGTTTCTTACTGTATTCACGGAGACAAGACTGTCGTTATTTTCATTTTTAAACACTTGCAGTCTGTATAATTCATAAACACAACTTCATTTTTTATAAATCTCTCCAACAGTGTAGCATTAGCCCGTTAGCCACGGAGCATAACCTCAAACTCATTCAGAAATAAATGTAAACATCCAAATAAATACTCTACTCACATGATCCGAAGCATGCATGCAGCATGCATGACAAACATCTTGTAAAGATCCATTTTGAGGGTTATATTAGCTGTGTAAACTGTGTTTATACTGTTTAAGGCAAGTGCGAGCTCCGTGGGCGGAGAGCACGAGAGTTTAAAGGGGCCGCAACCTATATACCGGTGCATAGTTAATAATGCCCCAAAATAGGCAATTAAAAAAATTAATTAAAAAAAATCTATGGGGTATTTTGAGCTGAAACTTCACAGACACATTCAGGGGACACCTTAGACTTATATTACATCTTTTAAAAAGAAGTTCTAGGGCACCTTTAAAATCAATACAATGTTTTATGTGTCCGAGTAGGCAGGATAATTTCAACATCATTTTGAAGCAAAAACTCTATACTAAAATATACAGTTCCCAAAAGTCTTGTGAAAAAAATTTTGTATGTATTTTGAGGCCTTATTTCAGTGACTTATTTTTTTTGTTTTTTCAAAAACCATGCATATACGTAATTCTCTCAAAAATACAAACATGTACATACATTGTTGCTCACATATTATTGTAATCTAGTTTCTGCAGAATACAGTGCAATTAGATTTTTGTCATTAATATGTTTATAAACAACTGAAAAAAGCACAAATGTAAGGGCATGTCAAAACTACACCAGGACCCCAAATTAGCCTCAGACTCCAGAGGGTTAACTTAACCATCCCTTATTCTGCAATTTTTACTAAGGCAGCCAGCCCTACCCAAAACATAGTGGAAGGCGATATAAAGGGGAACGAAGAAAAGGGACTTTATCTGGACCAGGCTGAGCCTCTGACTCCTCTCTTCAACAAACTCATCCTCCTCATCTGAGGGGAATAGATTCAGTACATCCGTATCTTATGCTGCCACAGAGGAGAAATGGTCTCCCATCTGAAAACCTGCATGAGAAGAGTCCTCACTGAGAGAGTCTCTTCTCATACCTGTAGCTAGATCTTGATGAGGAGACTGGATATTTAGCCCAAAAGAAATGGAAATGAGCCTTTCTTGTATGCAAAGGCATAATAAAACAATCCATGCATGTTGAGGGATTGTCAAAAGCCTTTAATGCATGATCATATCCCAGGTATGCAATACATCTATCATGCCCATCTTCAACAGGCAGAGCAACAGCACAAGTCCTACAAATATGACTAGTGCTTGCCATTCTTTGTCTTTTCTATACTCTACAATACTGGCATTCGAACTTGTGATTTTTTGATTGTACCCGGAAGTGACGAGCTGGGCTCAAACGTTTGCCACTCTGATGCTACCAGGAAGCAACCCGCGAATGTTTACACACCATTGTACATCCACGCTATCTGACTGGATTAGCCACTTTGCGGCACACCAGAGGCAGAGAATTGGATGGGATGAAAGTTCGTTTGGATCTTACTATGAACAGTAAGAACACAAAGCTGCTCCTAGGCACATTAGCTTACACCACCTCGTGCGATGCGCTTCACAGATGTACTGTGTACATCTTCAATCAATGTACTGAAAACAGATGAGAAAACTTCACAACAGCAATCCCGGGAGGCTGCCCGAAGCAGACGCCCAACCTTACAGTAAGTGGAATATATGCTGAACAAAGTATAGAGCTTCCATGTCTTGCACCTAAGTGGAGATCAAAGAAGCAACGAATGCACGCCCCTATGGGTGTTTTATAGGGCACTAATTAGGGCATGACTGGCACAGTCAGATCGTCTTAAAGAGTATTCACGTCACCATTTATGTACATACGGAATATGTAATGTAGTGGAGAGATAGTCTCAATACGATATTTTACGATAATTAATATGATTAGCCTTTTGCTTAACTAAGTTATCAAACAGCTAATAACGTGTCGTTACAGCTAATAATGTGTTGCTAATGTTACACAAACCATGTTCCCACTCACCATCTCTAAATCAGACAGCTGCCTCCTAAAAACCAGCATCCTTAGAAATGCTTTGAACAACTTAGAACATCAGTGGAGAAAGACATATAGTTCATCATAACATTGTAATATACATAATTCTCTCGCTATATTGCTTAATGTACCCGATTTATCATATCAACAGAAAAATATAACAGGATAACTTGGCTTCTCTTGAGACACCCCTACTTTACAGCATAGTAACGATATGCTAAAGCACGGCTGCACGTTGACATGATCGTGATTGATTACAAGGTTGTTTGTGACTTAAGTAACAGTGGCGATTTCAAACCGCGTTTGAGACAGTCTTTTTTTCGGTTCAGTTTTAAGGAGAAAATACTCAGCGATGGTGTTGACTTATGAATTTGCATATGGTTTGTCTTAAAGCATATTAAAAACATCACATAGACAAACAACATTAACATGAATTAAAAGATTGCTAACATGTTTTAACACATTGTTAGCATTAACATGTTGACATCATGGTTGGCACATGCGAGCATGTTTTAAGATATTGCTAGCATGTTGCTAATCTGAATTATTGTTAACATGAATTAACACATTGCTAACATGAGGTAAAACATTGCTAACATGATTTCACATTGATAACATGTTTTAACATGTTGTCAACATTAATTAACATGGTGCTAGAATGTTTTAGCACATTACTAGAATGTTTTAACACGTTGCTAGCATGTTTTAACACATTGTTAGCATCAATTAAAACAGGGCTGCCAACTTTTGAGTTCAGCTTAGAGTGAGATTTTTTGGGGGTGGGGCTTGTTATGGGGGAGNGTTATGGGGGAGGGGCTTATGGAGGGGCGTGGCTTGGTGTGGAAAAAAATACAAACAAAATCCTTGCATTAGCAGAAGTGTATTAAGTATATATTGATTGTCAAAGTATTTGGTATCTGTACAGAATTTCTTGGGAGATTTACATTACATTTAATTTTCACAAACATTTTACAGAAATAGGATTAGGATTTTTATGATAAAGTTATGTAAAATAACTGCTCAGTGCTGCAAAACAAACAACTCTGCTAATGCTAACTTAATTCTATATAAACTATATAACAGCATAGGCCTATTAGTTACTAGCCTAAACTGGACGGAGACACGGAGCGCCCTGTAACTCACTGACCTGCCTGCGTTCACAATTCACACGGTGCAGATGGGAGGGAGAACGGCTGACTACACAGTTTATGGGATTAAATTGTGTATTTCCCTCACAATTGTCACAAAAAAACTCACTACACTGTCTGTCTGGTCTCTCTGTGTGTTGCTTTGCGAGATCATGCGGCACGATTTTTTTTTTTTCTCACTGCTGCACGAGTCTGCGTGAGAATATGGGGGTGTGGCATGAGAATTGGGTCAATTGCGTGAGTCTCACGCTAAATGCGTGAGAGTTGACAGCCTTGATTAACATATTGTTACCTTGAATTAACGTATTGCTTACACGATTTAACACATTGCTAACATTATTTAGCATTTTGCTAACATGAATTAACTAGAATGTTTTAGAAAGTTGATAGCATGTTTTAGAATGTTGATAGCATGTTTTAACACGTTGCTAGCATGTCCTAAGGTAGTTGCTAGGCTTTGCTAGTGATAGATACGTAGTGGATAAAGCTTCAATATTGTATTAGGCCGTATTTACATCACATGGTTCAAGTGACCTAATTCCGCTTTTTTCCTCCCATGTGTCACAGATCGGATATGACCCACGAATGTGTGAGCAGGAAAAAAGCAAATGGATTCTGATTTTCTCAGACTGGTTTCAGGCTTCATTCATATGTGAAAATAAATCTGATATGAATCGGATATGTGCATTTGCGTCCATAGGCATAATTTGCGGGTGGAAGTCGTCTGTGATGGACTGCTGCTTTACTTTAGTTTTGTTATTTAGGTTTATTTTTTTTAATAAAGTTATGTTGAGTGTTCACCGGTTCACGCTTCCTTCTTCCCTTAGCTTTGAACATTGCTAGAAACATCTTTTTCTGTTTTATATCAACATCTCTGATTTAATGAGAAAAAAATTAACTATACAAGGGTGGATTATAACCCAGAACCTCTGACATGCTTAACAAAAGTTCTACCACCAGACCATTAGGATCTATATACTTACTCAGTGTCGTGAAGAATCTTGGGACTAACAATATATAATGTTTTTGATGTAAGGATGAAACTATCACATTAAACACGGGTTCTATGCCCATAAATTAAACTCAATGTACTATTGAAATTGATTTCTGGACATTGTAATGTTATTTTTTGTTTGTTTTGCCAAGTGTATAGTGTAAATGCAGATATCAGATATGAGTTACTTTTAAAAGAAGATGGAAGATGTAAGCTGGTCATCAAACATATATAGTCAACAAATCTGGATTGTGCATCAAGACCGTCAGAGTAAATGCTGCCTTAGAGTTATTGCATAAAAGTTTTGACCCCCCTCAATGAAAGTCTATGGGACTTTTCGTAGTTTTGATAGTTTAACAAAAAACATCCAAAAAAGTCTGATCAGTTAGAAAAGATATAGCAACCTGAGTCAGAGCAGTCTCGAGGTCTGACCCGAGTTTGGTGGGTGTAGCTTTAAAGCTTTAGGAGCAGATACTGTTTTATGGTGTGAATCCAGCATAAGCTTGTTGTTTGGGTGCAGGATGAACTGTAAAACGTGGCTGCTCTTTTGGTTCCGGTGCTCGTGACTTGCGTCTGTCATAACTCTGCATAGCATGAAATGCGCTGATGATGTATGATGTGCTCGAGGGTATGTAAAAACATACGTTGACATGTCAAATGGATTCTGGATTTAGTAAATTTCACAAAAATAAAGAGCTATATTAACTTAATAAAATCTTTTGAAATCATTTAAGTGATATTTTGAGTGGGTCAGGTTAAAAAAAAAAAAAAAAAATCCAACAGGTCATTTCTCTAAAATTTACATATATTATTTTAGTTTATTTAATGAAAATAAATAAGTATTTAACTAACTAATTATATTTTTAATATACCCTCAATATTTCTGGTGAATTCTAATAGAAATATTTGATAATTATTTACTTGTACTGATCTGTTTTAGAAACTAAAATTATTAAGTATTTCCTACCAATTTTCCTAAATAAAGTTCCAGCTTAATAAACGACAGTTTAAATAAATTGAGTAAATTTCGCGGCTAAAGTGATCACGTGTGCAGCTCCGCAGAAAACAAAGACAATCTGCTTTCCTCAGCAACGACGTCGACTAGCCATACTCCTCGCAAATCCTGGTAAGTAACGTTAGTCAGCTAATCCTACTTAAGTTTGTAACACTTTATTAAAAAGTTAATAATTATTAAGCATTTCCTAACAATTGTCTTTGTATTTTACGTCATCTTAAAAAAGTTTCGTGGCTTAATCGAAGCCACCTGAAGGACGGCTTTCCTCAGCAACGGCAAGGCCCGCACTCCTCGCATATCCTGGTACGTTATGTAATTTAGCCAGCTAATACTACTTATGTTTGTAATACTTAATTCAGAAGTCAATTATTAAGGATTTCCTAACAATTGTGTTTGTATTTTGCGTCATCTTAAAAAGTTTAACAAATTTCGCGGCTCAAGCAAGAGGCACCTGTCACTGAAGGACTGCTTTCCTCAGCAATGACGTGAACAGCATTACTCGAATATCCTGTAAGTAGTCATTTTATAACTATGTATATTTGCAATATTTTATTCAAAAGTTGATTTAACATTGACCGTGTGTACGTGTACACAACAGTGTAGTTTTCTAAGTAAGTTACGCTACTGGCGCAGCCATATGTATGTTAGCTAGTAAGTTACCAGTTGTTGTTTTTTTTTTTTTTGGAGTGGGTTTAATTTCACAGAAGAAATTGTCACCAATTCTGCGATGTAGAGAAGAGAACTGTTCTGCACTGGAGAGAGTTCAAGCAGCCCATGCTCACTCAAGTCACGTCAGAGGGTGGGGGAGGGATGCATTGTTTTAATTGAGTAAACTTACTAAATTTCTTAAGATTGTGTTAAATATATTAACTTTGATTTGAATTAAGTAATATTTTTGTTCCTTGAAACAGATCAGTTTAATTCTCCATCCTCAAATAGTTTGATAGAAATTTCACAAATATATGAAGTGTATTATAAATAAACAATTGGTTAGTCAAATACTAAATTGTATTAGTGAAAAAAAACTCAAATATAACTGTACATTTTAGATAAAATTAACTGTTGTATTTTTAGTCAATTATTTTTGGTATGTTTACATTTATGCATTTGGCAGACGCTTTTATCCAAAGCGACTTACATTGCATTTCAAGGTACACATTTACAATCTTATCAATTCTTGCTAGCTTTTTTTTTCAAAACCATTTGTCATTTTACTTCCATATTAAACATGTTTATTTAAAAAAGAAATTGGTTGAAATAATGCGGACCTCAATAAAAGCATATAGCATTGATTTACATCATTGAAGCTCGCAGTTGGTCTCTTTTCATTGTTTTTTTAGGTTTATCGTTAAAAATAAATTTCCCTATGTAGAAAATTAACCTGTCCTCTTGTTAAGAAGAATGCTGTTAATTTTTGCAACTCCTCCCCCAGTAAACTTTGTTTGAGATTTTACCTGTCATATGGTCCAATTTGCTTCTTCAGGTGCTATTTGTTTTGTGTATTTGTCACTTTCTTGTAACATTCAGGTTTGAATGTTAGCTCTAACCAGTTATCTTTACAATTTGCCTGTAGGATTCAGCTGATCTACCCGTCTTTGTACAAGCGGAGTTGGCAGAGGAGGTCATAAAAATCTACATCCTTCGGGACAATGATGGGGCAGTCAGCGATGTAGGAGTTGTGATTGAGGGCATCACTGTCCTCCGCAATCTTGGGAATCTCAGCAGAGCCTGCTGCTATCTTTTGGGACTCACGTACGCATTGGATTTGAGATATACCAAGACCCACAAATACTCACTTGAGGGGTTCCAAAAACTGTTTCTTGAGCTGGATCCTTCAAGACTCTCTGCTAAGGTTCAGAGGTTAAAAAATTATCTTCTTGCATAGTTGCTGTTCAAGATCATCCCACAGAATGGGCATTCCTGATGGAAGTGTTTCTGTTATCTGATTAATTCTGTTGAAGGGATAGTTCACCCAAAAATGAAAATGTTGTCAATGTACTCACCCTCAAGTTGTCCCAAACTTGTACGAGTTTCTTTCTTCTGTTGAACACAAAAGATATTTTAAAGAATGTTGGTTAACAGACAGTTGAAGGCAACCTTCAACTGTCTGTTAACCAACATTCTTTAAATATCTTTTGTGTTCAACAGAAGAAAGAAACTCGTACAGGTTTGGGACAACTTGAGGGCGAGTACATTATGACAACATCTTTTTGGGTGAACTATCCCTTTAATATTGATGTAAGTGTTGCTTTTATGGTTTAATGTTGAGTGTGACTGCAAATGGCTGGTATGCACCAGGAACAAAGTAAGATGTCATTTCTCTTACGCCTATCGTATTTTGCATGCAATCTACTTGAATATTAAGATGGATGAAATGTTTCATAGGTTGATTTTAGACTGTCTAATGTTTAATTGACAAATGTTAAATTAAAAATTTGGTTTTATTATATTCATTGTAAAGGGTAAATAGTGTAAAAAAGTGAATGCAACATTTTGATAATTTATAGTCCAATATTAAGTTAAATTCACTTTTACATTTAGTAAATATAGCACATTTGTTTGGTTAAAATCATCTAATATTTCAATTATATCTACTCAATATTTTTAGTTTATTTGACATAGAATTACAGTTGTGGTGTTTTATAATTTTAATTATATCTAATTAATTTTATTTCTCATTTAAAGTAATTCAGTTATTCAGATTTACCAATTTTTTTTACTGACATTTACTCAATTTATACAGTATATTTCACTGATTTCGCAGCTTTAAAATTTACAAATTTTTTTTTAGTGTAAAAATGTTTCACCAAAAAATTTTAGTAAATAATAGTTACACTTTTTACAGTGCAGGCAAGTAGGACAACCTATGATTGGACGAACATTTTATGGTCCTACACCTTCCACAGATGATATATATATATATATATATTGTGTATATATATATGTATATATATNGTGCCCTCCACAATTATTGGCACCCTTAGTAAATATGAGCAAAGGTGTCTATGAAAATAAATCTGCATTGTTTATCCTTTTGATCTTTCACTAAAAAATTCACAAAATTCTAACCTATCATTGAAGTAAAACAATTGAAAAATGGGGGGAAAAGCTTATTATGAAATAAATGTTTTTCTCTAGTTCACGTTGGCCACAATTATTGGCACCCAATTATTGCAATGTCCTTTTCCCAAGATAACAGCTCTAACTCTTCTTCTAAAATGCCTGAGGAGTTTGGAGAACACCTGACAAGAGATCAGAGACCATTCCTTCATACAGAATCTCTACAGATCCTTCATATTCCCAGCTCCATGTTGGTGCTTCTTCTCTTCAGTTCACTCCACTCATTTTCTTTAGGGTTCAGGTCAGGGGACTGGGATGGCAATGGCAGAAGCTTCATTTTGTGCTCAGTGACACATTTTTGTGTTGGTTTTGATGTTTGTTTAGGATCATTGTCCCGATTGAAGATCCAATCACGGCCCATTATAAGATTTCTAGCAAAAGCAGTCAGGTTTTGATTTTTATCTGTTAGTGTTTGATAGAATCCATGATAGCATGTATCTGAACAAGATGTCCAGGACCTCCAGCAGAAAAATAGGCGCACAACATTAAAGATCCAGCAGTATATTTAACCGTGGGCATGGGGTACTTTTTATCCACGTGTGCACCAAACCCATCTGGTGGGTTTGCTGCCAAAAAGCTCTTTTTTTTGTTTCATCTGACCATAGAACCAGGTCCCATTTGAAGTTCCAGTCTTGTCTGACAACTGAATATGCTGAAGATAAGAGCAGAGGATTTTTCTTGAAACCCTCTCGAACAACTTGTGGGGATGTAGGTGCTATTTGATCATTTTTTTTAGGCTTTCTGAGAATCAAGACTCAACTAATCTCTGCAATTCTCCAGCTGTGATCCTTGGAGAGTCTTTGTCCACTCAAAATTTCCCTCCTCACCGTGCATTAGGGCAATTTAGACACACGTCCTTTTCCAGGCAGATTTGTAACATTTTTAGTTGATTGGAACTTCTTAATTATTGCCCTGATGGTGGAAATGGGGATTTTCAATGCGTTAGCTTTTTTCTTATAGCCATTTTCTATTTTGTGAAGCTCAACAATCTTTTGCTGCACATCAGAACTATATTCTTTGGTTTTTCTCTTTGTGATGAATGATTAAGGGAATTTGGCCTTTGTGTTTACACATATTTGTACTTTTGTGGAACAGGAAGTCATGGCTGGACAATTTCATGTTCCTAGTCACCCTGGTATGCTAAAAAATGTAAATATGAATGGGAATATACTTCAGAGATATTTTACTCATAAGAATTTCTAGGGGTGCCAATAATTGTGGGCAACATGTATTAGAGAAAAACATTTATTTCATAATGTGAGTTTCCCCC
>RJVU01026436.1:80757-95757 GCA_003731715.1 Anabarilius grahami
TCTGGAAAAAATTAAGAGACCACTTAACATTGATTTCTGAACTTGGAGTGGTCTCTTAATTTTTTCCAGAGCTGTATATATATATATATATACATACACATTTAGATAGTGATTGTGAAGAGACTTTCAACCAGCATAGCAAAAATGTTTATGAAGCAATTTACCTTACCTGCCTTTAACAGATTTATTTTTTGATTTATCCAAATCATGTATAGTCCTACAAAGTTATCATTATCAGAGCATGTGAGTAGAGCGTAGTGGGGAGCAGATCAGTGAACGAGAGGGTAGCGTCACTTTAAAGGGGCTCGCACACCGGACGCGAAGCTCAGCGCCAGCTACGACTCAGAAAACAATAGAAAACAACGCGTTAGAATTTTAAAGACGTGGCGCGGTGCTGAGCTTTGCGTCCGGTGTGCGACCCCCTTAACAGCATTGCCCAGCACGGCTATACCACACCATGTTACAGCACAGCAGGACTATTGCAAACAGAGAACAGAATACTACTACATAGAAATTTCATGTTGGAGTGTTATTTGAGTGGAATTGTGGTACGAACCATACAAACCATGGGTCGTGAGCAACCAAGCGGAGCGCATATGCATAGAGGCGAATACTGAGCGGAGCGTCACACCACGCAGTGATAATGGCTAGAGCAAGAATGAAATCTGGGCGCTGAACAATGAGGGGGCGGGACAGGGCACCATTTATATTTGGCTGATCATTTGTGGCGGGAAAAAATTCTGTGCATCCCTACAAAAAAGGATAGCAGAAGAGGGCGAGTTTGATGCAACGCTCAGACACAATAGTGGAAAGTCTGTGGGTTTTAGCCCTGCGCAGATTCTCTTCGGATAATGCATTTGAGGCAATGCTGTTGAAAAGCATCCAGCTTGTGGACAATGCACACTGTTTTTTCAGATCTCTCCTTTTTCCTATGCTCCATGATTCTTTGCGTGAATTATAGGTGTAACTTCCATTAAACTGTAAACAATCAGTTCGCTTTATGAACGCAATAAGCATTTTCAAAAACTGGCTACAATGAGATGACATTACTTACCCTTCAACCATCGAACATTAAAAGGAAATTTGAAAGTGTAAAGCATTAACAAATTACTACAACAAACCATGAATATAGCTGCAAGCAGCGATGGCAGGCCCAAGCCCAGTGGCTTCAGGGCAACTGTGCACAGTGGGCAATAGGCATTTAAAACGGGTAAACATAAAAGGACTATGTCAAAGTTATTTGAATACAACACATTTACTGCAGCAGCTGATGCTCCTATGATCACAAACCACAACAGCCACATCCATGAGATTGTTTAAATTTAGATTAATTTCATGTCATAGAATGTCATAGGTCAATTTCAAATGAGTGCAGAATATCAACCTAATCTGCCATGTCTATGTTTTTCTCGGACAACCACTATAAAAATTCCAGAGCAAATTACATACTGTTATTTGCACAAATTGAACAGTACTCTGAGAAATCTAATCCGGTCTAATGCTAATGTCTATGATTGCTGATGTTGTATTATTCTAACACTTCTCTTCATGTGTTTTTGGACCTCCCTGAACTATCATTTGTGCACCAGTCTTATGCTCCAAAAGCATGCTTTCATTTAATTTCAATATGTGTGGTATACGACGAAAAAAATAAAATTAATAAGTAGAGCCAAATCACAGAACCTGCAAAGACAATTTTAATATCAGTCTCAGGTAATAGTAAGGTACATGTCTAAATTTTTCTGCTCACTTATGCAAGTTTATTTCAAACAGCCACTTTTATAAAATCAAGTGAAATTTACTTAAATGGGGATTTTTTATAAATTTGAATTATATCAATAAATAATTAATTTAAAGACGTGTTGTACATTATGCTTGCAAACACAGCACATGACCTTCTCTAACGCCCATGTCTAGAAAACACACACTCTCCTCTGTAAAAACAAAACAAAACAAAACAAAGATTTAAGTCTTGTATGGATCAGAACATGAAATCACAGGTGTTGGTAATAATAATTGTAACTCAAGTGACATTTGAAAAGTAGTCCTGTCTAAATAGTGATATAATGTCATGGTTCAATTTCAAATGAGTGTGAAGTTATCATTTGCAGTTCAATATTTCTATAAGTTCATCAAAAAAATGGGTAAACACACACACACAGGTTTGTATTGCTATCTTAGTGAGGACATTTCATAGACTTTCACTAATTTTATATCAGGCCAATGATATTTTCTATCACCTAACCCAACCCCTACTCCTAAACCTACCCATCACAGAAACATGTAACCATCACTAGATTTAAATAAAAACATAATTTGGTTGATTTATAAGCCTTTTAAAATAATAGTGGGTTGTGAAAATATTCCACAAAATAAGTTAGGTTACCACAGAGAGAGGGAGAGAGAGGGTGAAAAAAATCCACATTCAAACCAAAATATCAGACTTCCTGTTGGTCAGAGCTAATTACTGTAAATTAGAAAGTTGTCCGGCTTAATGATAAGAATATGTGTACCGAGTTTGGTGACTGTAGGTTAAACTAACCAACCACTTTTTTCAAAAGGTGGCGCTAGAGACGCCCTCCTTCCTGCCCATTTCTGAGGCTTTGCCCATGTCTACTGGATGACAATCCTGACATATGAGTCGAGTTTCATGCAATTCAGAATCAGAATCAGAAAGAGCTTTATTGCCAGGTATGTTTACACATACTAGGAATTTGTTTTAGTGACAGAAGCTCCACAGTGCAACAGAGTAACAGCGACAAGACAAGACACATAATAAAAAGAATAAAATAATAATATACAATTTACAAGATAGACAGTGCAAAAAAAACAAAAAACAATATATAATATAGACAATTGTATGTACAGTTATGTGTGCAAATTTGAAATATAAATAAGCGTTTTAAGTAAATAATGTGTAATAGTGTTCCGTGTTTGTCAAGTGTTCAAGAGATGAATTGCTTGAGGAAAGAAACTGTTCTTGTGTCTGGTCATTCTGGTGCTCAGGGCTCTGTAGCGTCGACCAGATGGCAACAGTTCAAAGAGGGAGTGTGCTGGATGTGAGGGGTCCAGAGTGATCTTCTTTGCCCTTTTTCTCCCTCTGGATAAGAACAGTTCTTGGAGAGTGGAGAGGGTTGTGCCAATGATTTGCTCAGCAGACCGGACTACCCTCTGTAGTCTTCTGAGGTCAGATTTGGTAGCTGAGCTGAACCAGACGGTAATTGAAGTGCAGAGGATGGATTCAATGATGGCAGAGTAAAACTGTTTCAGCAGCTCCTGTTTTCAGACAGGCTGGTGAAACGCTGTCTGGGCCTGGTGCCTTTCTTCTCTTGTTCTTTCTGAAGACCTGGCGCACGTCATCTTCACTGAACTGAATTGCAGGTGTGGGGGAGAGGGGGGTTGTTGGAGGTGTGAATGGTGATTTTTCAAACCTGCAATAAAACTCGTTCAGATCATCTGCCAGTTGTTGATACACCACAGAGCTGGGGGATGGTGTCTTGTAGTTGGTGATAACTTTCAGACCTTTCCACACTGAAGCTATGTCATTAGAAGAGAACTGATTCTGAAGCTTATCAGAATAATTCCTCTTTGCCACTCTGATCTCCTTTTCCAGTGTGTATTTGGCCTGTTTGTACAAGACTCTGTCCCCTTTTCTGTGAGCAACTTCTTTGGCCTGACGCAGCTGGCTGAGTTTTGCAGTGAACCAGGGTTTGTCGTTGTTGTAAGTTAAATGAGTCTTTGTAGGAATGCACAAATCCTCACAGAAACTGATATATGAAGTTACAGTCTCTGTGAGCTCGTCCAGATCGGTGGCAGCAGCTTCAAAAACACTCCAATCAGTCCATTCGAAACAGGCTTGTAAAGCCTGCTCTGTTTCGGTGGTCCATCTCTTTACAGTCTTTGCTACAGGTTTAGCTGATTTCAGTTTCTGCCTGTAGGTCGGTATGAGATGAACTAGACAGTGATCAGAGAACCCCAAAGCTGCCCGTGGGACAGAGTGATATGCATCCTTTATTGCTGTGTAACAGTGATCCAGTGTATTACTGTCTCTGGTGGGACAAGTAATATGCTGTCTGTATTTTGGAAATTCACGTGAGAGAACCGCTTTATTAAAGTCCCCGAGAATGATTAGAACAGAGTCCGGGTGTTGTTGCTCGCTCTCTGTGATCATATCAGCGAGTATCTGTAAAGCCGAGCTCACGTGCACTTGCGGAGGAATGTAGACGCTCACCAGAATGAACGAGCAAAACCCCCGCGGCGAATAGAACGGTTTGCAGTTAATGAATAAGTTTCAAGATCTGGACAGCATATCTTCTTTAACACAGTTACATCTGAACACCACCTTTCGTTGATGTAAAAGCACTTCCCTCCGCCGCGCGATTTCCCCGTTGATTCTGCGTTGCGATCTGATCTAAACAGCTGAAAGCCCGGCAGACTTAACACGCTGTCCGGAATGGCGTCGTTCAGCCAGGTTTCCATGAAGCACAGAGCAGCCGAGTTCGAAAAATCCTTATTTGGCTGGGAGAGCAGAAGGAGTTTGTCCGTTTTGTTGGGCAGAGAGCGGAGATTCTCCAGATGGATGCTGGGCAGCGGCGTTCTTAATCCACGCTGTCTGAGCTTCACGAGGGCGCCGGCGCGCTTTCTCCATCTGCACGTCCTGAAGCATCTAAACAGCGCTGCCGCTCCGCCGACTACAACATTCAACAAAACGTCTGAATAATCGAAATCCGGTAAAAGATTTTGTTGTGTGTACTGCCGAATGTTCAGCAGTTCATCCCACAAAAACAGAACAAACACTGAAGAGCTAAGCACTGTGGCTGCCATGCGCGGCGCCATCTCTGGTGTGTCATGAGATGGCATGCTAAGTGTCTCAAACCCATCCAAAACTAATATTGAAGTTTGATCTGTTGCTATGGCAACAGTGTTTGAAAAATATAAAAAATCTTTTTACAGGTCAACAATCGTTATGTCTTGACATTATTCTAATGAAGTTTGAAGCAAATTGGGTAAAAATTAGAGGGTGATCTTAAAGCATTTTGAAAGTAACACTTCCTGCTGCTATTTGGTGGCACTACAACTTTGACTCACAATAGTCACATCCATGTGATCAGCCTCCTACAACAAACACACAGCTGAAGTTTCATAAAAATCAATCAATTTATGCAGAAGTTATAACACATTTCTTGTTTCCCTTCTTTCACCATAAATTCGCTGCCTCGCCACGGCAAAACCGTTCGAGATATCAAAAATCCGCTGGCAATTTTACATCCTCAATGTCTTGACATAATTCTAACCGAGTTTGGTGGTGATCGAATTAATCGCCTAGGAGGAGTATATCAAATTCCAGAGCATGCGTTTTTCAAACAACCCATAATAGCTGACTTCCTGTTGGGGTGGCGTATAACTTAGAGCATGAAAGTTTTTAGGCCCGATGAGGTCTTTATGTGTACCGAGTTTCATACAAATACGTGCAAGCGTGTTTGATATACGGACCAAGTTTTCGGACACCATTCAAGGGGGCACTGTCGAGGCCCCCTGCCACACCCGGATCCCATCCTTTGCGGTGTCCTAATGGCCGCAGATTCCAATGTGTGTGCCAATTTTCAAGAGTTTTTGAGCACGTTAAGGCCCCCAAAAAGTCCCGGATGACGGGACTTAAACAAATACAACTGACAAAGTTTAGTGAAGACGCAAGACTCACCGCTCGCACGCCATCACTACGTGTTGAACCGGCGTTCACCTCCGTGTTGCTTTTATGCCACTGACTGGACGGGGCAGAGTCATGTGGCTACACACGTGGTAGTATGTTTTTAAGTGGGAAGTATTAAGAGGATTAAAAAAACGAAATAACCGACATTGGAAAATTACGTCAGTTAGAGGTTCTGAATTTCGGTTTCGATTACTTTGATTAATTGTCCAGCCCTAAGTGAAAGTATTTCAAAGTGTTTTCCAATATTTTGTCAAATAATAAATATTGTATATACATGCTTTAGAAACACTGCTAATTGTCAGGGAATAACACCAGAGTCACAGAGAGAGAGATTAGCGTAAACAGCAGGTTTTATTGGAACAGTATTTTTGAGCACACACACAGGTAAGTAAATCAGAGAAATTACAGGTTATGGCAGATGGATAGTATATAACTGAGTCCTTTCTGTGTTGAAAGGATGAAGAGGAGATTGTGAAGGAGAAAATCTGTGACAGGAGGAAAGCACACACCTCGTGGGTATCCAGGTAAGTATTAACTTCACAAACAGGGGAGTGGCATGCTAATGAAGAGCAGGTGGGAGAAAAAGGAGAGATTCTTGGGGGGCATTTGCACGGCACCATTTTCAACTAAAAACAGAAAACTTTTTATGTGTTTTGGCCGTTCATTTACAAGACAACAGTGTTTTGGGGCCTGAAAACGCAAACGTTAGAAAACAGGTTTCAAAGTGCAAGTTTTTTTTAAATGATACCGTTACTGTCTCTGTGTAAACTACAAAAACGCGAATTTGTGAAAATGGTGATGTCAGTTTTTCTATACAAAGTGACCTCACCAACTACTAGCCTGGCATGCATAATGCAGCATTTTTCATCAATTTCGCAAATCCGTGTGAACGGTACGGAGCCCCGGACATGACATGCAGGAAAAAAATAGTAGGCTAAATCGTGCGCATGATTTACTAATTCTTCCCCTTAATTTACTAAATCATGCCCACAATTTACTAATTCGTTCCCTCGATTTACTAAATCATGCGCACGATTTACTATTTCATTCCCTCGATTTATAAATCATGCGCACGATTTATAAATCGAGCGAACAAATTAGTAAATCGTGCGCACAATTAAATTTTTTTTCTTGCATGTCATGTGGGGGGCTCCGTAAAACGGGGATCATTTTGACAACATTGTCATCTGTACACGAAAAACGCCAAAGAAAAAAACTTTTCCATTTTTAGTATATCATTGTCATGTAAACATACCCTTAGTGCATTCCAGTGAATTATTCAGGGGATATATTGTAAATTAAAAATAAGCAGTCCACAAATTCTCAGTATATGTTATCCTTTTTCATATTGTTGCAGCAGAATACAAAGGAAAAAAGAGAAAATAATCAGGACATATGGGCATATAACTCTTGGCATATATATTTTTGTTATACCATGTCAAATTAAAATACCAAGGGCCAGATTTACTAAACGGGGCAAATTAGCATGAGCGCAATTCCACAAATGCTCAGATGGGAGTGGCAATTTTTGCATGTGATCTACTGCTGACTCGCAAATTAAAGAACACGGATGCAGTCAAATAATTTACATAATGACCAACGCAATCTACCAAGAGTAGTGCAAATTAGCGTTGGGTCGCAAACGATATGTTCGGATAACGTCTTCCTCTGGCATTCCAAAGAAATTAATAAGAGTGGAAAATATTTTCTTCCTTCTACCATGCATTCTCTGCGGTGTCTCCTCCTAGCCGCAACTATTGCAGCCATTTTGCAAAATGGGTTAAGACATGTTTTTTTGGAGCATTAAATAATGGTGCAAATACCAGTAAATTGACTAGCGTAAACATTAGTAAATCGTGTTACGTGATTCATGCAAATACTCTCCTCAAATAACTTTTGTGTCTGAAAGGGAAACTCCGATAAATGCATATGCAATAAGATCAGCTGCAAAAACAACTCCGTCCACGCATTTTCAGCGCTAATTTTGCACTGCGTGTTTTTAGTAAAATTCCGACAGTAGTTTTTTAACGCCAATAGAGGGTTTGTGCTGGAGCAAGCTGTTAGTAAATCTGGCCCCAAGTGTTACATTATTCTCCTGACATCTGAAAATCAAATGTGAAGGAAATTTTACAGCTCGTTCAGTCAAACTGATAAGGATTATTTGCAACTTTATGATTTGAAATGATTTGTTTCAGTCTTTTTGAGTGGAACTTCCCCAAACCGGAAGTGCCTTTCATAATCTAAAATGTAGTAGGCTCATCAGGAAAAAGGTGGATAGAGGCGGATCCTGAGCGGCATGCTAATGCTGGGTAATATCCAGATGTTGCGCATCCGTTGGAACAAATTGGCTGCCTTGCCAATGCGCTGGTTTACGTCTGGCTCTGCGTCACCGTCCTGTGTGATCACACTGCCCAAGTATGTAAACCGGTCTATATCAGCAAGCGACGGATTGCCAAAGGTGACTAGCATCAGTAGATATTTCCGTCCTTCGGATGAGACGTTAAACCGAGGTCCTGACTATCTGTGGTCGATAAAAATCCCAGATGTTCTTCGAAAAGAGTAGGGGTGTAACCCCGACATCCTGGCCAGATTTGCCTATTGGCCTCTGTCCATCATGGCCTCCTAATCATCCCCATACACTGATTGGCTTAATCACTCGTCTCCTCTCCACCAATAAGCTGGTGTGTGGTGGGCGTTCTGGCGCAATATGGCTGCCGTCGCATCATCCAGGTGGATGTTGCACATTGGTGGTGGTTGAGGAGATTCCCCCTTCCATATGTAAAGCGCTTTGAGTACCCAGAAAAGCGCTATATAAATGTAAGGTATTATTATTATTACTATATTTGTCTTTCCTGCTCATTTGCATCACTTGGATGTTTTTGATGTTGATCCGCAGACCGATCTTAAGCACAAACCTTTCTGACCTGGTGGTAAGTTGCTGTAGCTTCTCCCGTGACTCTGATAGTAATGCGATACTATCAGATCCAGATTGGCCAAACTTGTCTTGACGCAGTCATTTCCACTTGCTGTGTTCCCCATGACATAGTCTATGGTGAGCAGAAACAGCAGGTGTGACAAAATGCATGCTTGCCTGACACCTGTCACAACGTCAAAGATCTCAGATGTTCCCGTGTCAGTTTTGAAGCAACACTTTGAGTTATGATAGATTTGCCAGAGTGAATCGAGGTGAATGCTGTCGAATACTTTCTCAAAGTCAATAAAATTGGCAGAGAGAAGATGTTGAAATTGAACACACCATTTAATGATGTTGCGCAGAATGAAGATTTGTTCTGTGCAAGACCGGCCGTGCCGGAATCCTGCTTGCTCTTCTTGCAATTGTGCATCAACTGCGTCTCAGAGCCTTACTAGCAGGACAGTGCAAAAAGCTTTTCCTGGCACTGACAGTAGCGTGATACCTTGGCAGTTACTACAGTAAGTGATTGTGGCAAGGGGGGGGTGGTTCAGCGAAGTCTGCAACGGGAGAGAGAGGCAGGAGACGCACGGTGAGTGAGTGGATTAAGCGGAAATAACACACACCTGTCTCTTGTTTCAGTAATTGGCGTGGAGAGAGTATAAAACGCCAGGAGAAGCAGGAGCGAGTGAGAGAGAGGACCAGGCCTGGACATTATTTTATGTTTTATTATGTTTGTGTGGCCGGCAGACGTCCGCGAGGGTCTGCCGGCATTACTTTCGTTTTGTTCTGTTGTTTATTTTATATTAAACTTATGTTGAACGTTCGCCGGTTCCCGCCTCCTTCTTCCCGTATATACGAACTGTGTTACATTGGTGCCGAAACCCGGGAGGAAGGAGGGACATGCTGTCGGAGAGCCCTCGCTGCTGAGGGGGATCGCGGTGCTGCGGAGTTCAGGCAGCGCGGGAGTGAAGACCGCGAGAGGCTGCCCGAGGCGGTGGTACTGGGGCCTTGTGGGGGGTGGGACGGGGACCCGGGTGCCGTGCTCCTGGGACGAGGTGGGGTGGCTGCCGTCCTGGGGGGGGCGGAGGAGTCGCCGCCGTCCGCCGTGGGCCGGAGCCTGCTGCCGTCCGCCATGAAGGGGAGGAGAAGGGGACGGGGGAATCGCTGCCGGCTGCCCTCAACCGGAGGAGCCATCACCGGCCGCCAGGAGGCGGTCGAGGATCGGGCCGTCCACCGAGCGTCCAGTGCCATCGCACGGCACCGCGAGGAAGAGCCTCTCGGCAGGCTGAGGACCGAGCGGCAGTGTGTCTGGGAACCGGACCCAGATTTTTTTTTTTCCTCTCTCCCCTCTCTCGTCCTGTCGCTCCCCTTGCTTCCGTCTCCTTTCTCTCGTCTCGTCTGTCCTTACCCCCAGGTGCTGCGGCCGCCGAGACAGGCCCCGGGGGGGAGTAAGCGCAGTCGCGGGAGTACCCCCCGGCCTGCAAGGGGCCATGGGGGTATGTGGCGAGCAGGGCGGGCGAGAGCCGTGAGGGAACGGCGCGAGGCCGGTGACGCGAGTGTTAATGATCGTCACCTGTGAGGCGCACCGGCCTCGAGTCCCTCACGGAGGAGCTCCGGAGGCATAAAAGGAGGAGCGACGACAGTGAACGGACGAGAGAGGACCAGGCCTGGACTTTATTTTATGTTTTATTATGTTTGTGTGGCCGGCAGACGTCCGCGAGGGTCTGCCGGCATTACTTTCGTTTTGTTCTTTGTTTATTTTATTAAAGATTATTGTTTGAATGTTCGCCGGTTCCCGCCTCCTTCTTCCCGTACTTACGAACTGTGTTACAGTGATGTTTCCATTCTTCAGCAACTTCACAATCATGCCTTGGCGCCACTCATTTGGTACTTGTTCTTCTTCCCAACATTTATTCATCAGCTGTTTCAGTGCTTGTACAACACTAACTCCACCATATTTCAGAAGTTTTGTGGGAATCTAGTCTTGACCTGCTGCCTTGCAACTCTTCAATTTTTTCAGTGATTGCTCCACCTCATCAAGTGTGTGTTTTCACTTGCAATTCTGGGGAGAAATCCCTGGGGTCAAAAACAAAAGTGCTCTTTGGCTCAGGCTGGTTCAAAGTCTCTCGGAAATGCTCAAGAAATATTTGAAGAATAAATGAAGAAATATTTTGGACCTTAGAGACAAAAAGGTTAAGAACCACTGATCTAGATGCACAGCCTAAAAATAATAAGTTTCACCAAGAGTAGAGACATTTCAGTAGGTAATATGCTTCAATGACCAAAGGAAGGCAGTTCATGGGGCAGCATAAAAACACATGCACAACACATCTTTTACAGCTGTATTCCCTTTCAGGTACTCTGCAAACTTTCAGTCAGAGCAGATGTGTCCTGCTCCAGGTGATACATCAGCCTCATCTTAAAGAACACTGGAGGCCGCAATCCATTAAAAACATCCCCGGGGGCTCTGACCTCACCTAGTGGAGAAGCTTCATTTCACGGCCCTCCATATGCATTTCAGATTTAGTCAGACCTCCCCATGGATTACTGTGTTCTCTATCCCTGTTGTTTTTCTTAAAGTGGGCTCTTGATTCTGTTGCGTCGGTAGGGCCACTTGTCATGATACAGAGTGCACCTGTAATGTCCCCCCGCGTCCCACAAAACACATAAATCACTTCAAAGAGAAGCTCCCCTAACATTCTCATAAACAGAGTCGGGCTCTGATTTATTTCTCTCTCCACAGACTTCTTTCTGTTCAGCAATCCTACAACAACAAGCATCTTCCAACATTGTCTCTGTGGCCTTGTATCTGGTCCAAATGAACCATCCTGTCAGATTAGTTATATGTGTAAAATAGAGAGGATAAAGGAGGCTGAGATTTTGATTGACAATTTTAATATTAAATTTATATTAGGTAAAAATCATCTCTGACATGAAAAATAATGTGTTACGCTCTTCTTCACAAGCATGAAATAACCTAAGCTAAACCAACTTCTGTAATTATACTGTACAGAATTTTCAAATTCAGTATTTTTTTAAACTGACTCTGTAAATGGAGATGAGACAGCTATGTAATTATGACAGAACAATATTTTGCATTGCACATAATAAAAATTATTTATAATAAACAAATATATATCTTCTATAGCTTCATATTTTCTACCCCTTCTTTGTTGTAAATTTGTTCATGAATAAATGACTGAATGACTGGCTTGATTGTGTTTATGGTGGCAGTTTAACATGTCTTAATACTTCGTTTTAAAAAAAAAAAAACCTCTGTATTGTTCATATATTTTACCTTTATTCTTCACCGCTGTTTCCCTTCTCTTAAAAACGCTCTGTTGAGTTCCTGGTTCTATGAATTCCCTCCCTCAGAAATACGCAACGGACTGAGATTGGTTTGCTGGCCCTGTGTATTGTGATTCACGTTGTCCGGAAACGCCACGTCCCTTACCATTACAGGCAAACGCCGCATGTGCTTCGGTCAAAGTCCAATCTTTGCTTCGGTGGAAATGTACATAATGGCGTCAATATTGCTGTTTCAATTTGAGCCCGAATCAGACCCAGATAGCAGTAATGATGAAGAGGGTAAAGCAGAACCTCTGCAAGCACGGCTTTTAATGTACGTTTATGAATGTTAAGTATTTTTGTTTGCATTTGTGTCAAAGTGTTTAGATATGCTGTCACTTGTAAATGTTACTGCTGCCCCATAGTGTTCTGATTAAAGCTTTACTGTAGCTGAATACAAGACTGAGTAGTAGCATTTTTGTAAAGGTATTGTTTAATTTATAGCATGAACGAGCATCTGGGTAAACACGACATAAAAGCTGTAATGAAACAATGCTGTACACTGATAACAGAAATGTCAACAAACACCAACAGAAGTTCACTGGTGTGATTACATAGAAGTTTGTTGGTATTTGTAGGCATTTGTTGGAGAAGTATGAAATAGAATTTAGCTAACTGGCTAGAGAAGCCAAACCGCATTGGTCTTTGTTTATGTCCCAGAAACTATATAACTTTATAAAAAAGTAAAACATACTTACAGGTTGGGGCCCATAAACAGCAGCTTCTGCTTTTAAAGTGGAAACTGCTTAATCTTTCAGTAATAGCCTTTGTGTAAATCCAGCAATGAACTCGTGTAGATTCTGGAAGCTGTCTTCCGTAAAATGAGCAGCACAGACAGCTAAATTAGCATTATAATTGTCAGCATTGAAGTCCAGCATCCCTAGGAAGAAGACTTGTATGCACGCGACATGGCCTCGCCCACTTTGTGTTTGTTAATTGCAGGGTTTATGATGTCACCAACCCGGGAAGAAGCTTGTCGTAGTCCAAACCGGTCGTAATTGTAGGCATTAAACTGTCATAACTTTAAAAGACAATATCTCCATTTGCATTTAACTTTCAGCGCTGTAACATTGCAGATACTGTTTATGCTCAAGCAGCAACATTACACACTAACTAAAGTTAAAAAAGTGAAATCGCAATGAACCACCCCTTTAAGTAAAACTGCATTAAATATTAAAGTGAAATGGAAATGGAAGTAAAGATCTTATGTAGTGAAAGATGTACATTTGTGTGTAAATGTAGGACAGGGCTTATCGGTTATTGACTGCCTATCAGTTGTTGACTGGATTTTTAGATGTAAAGGTTGCAGTCAAAAAATTGAGGCAGATGAATGCAACCTTGGGTTTAAGCAGCCTATGATTGAAGAAAGTCTGGATACATCATCAGAAAGTAGTGTGTCATTTCACTAGATCAAGATATGACATTTTGATTAAAAATCACAATGTCAAAAAAAAATAATAATAATTAACCATGCAGGGATTAATCATTCACAAAGTTTAATAAGATGCATTTTAAAAATAGATGTAGAGAATATATCTTTACTGTTTTTAACAATTTAGAAAATGTTTATGCTTAAAAACAAGGGGAGAAATTCCTTCACTGATCAAGAAAATTATTTTGCTGTGTGACAACACAAAATGTGCTGGCTGGATAACCCTTATTTGTTTATTCTATGAATGCCACAAACAGAAAATTGCAGGTCCGTGTGTGGCTATCACAGGCATTAACTTGCTTTCCCTGTTTGCAAGACCATCTGCCAAAAGAGATAATATTTATTTGCTTAGCAAATGCCTAAACTTGACTGACCTGTAATGTCTTACTCTTTAAACCTTCTGTGCAACTGTGCTTTTACTGGGAAGTAGGAGACACTGAGGTAAGCACCCCTTCTTCGAGTACAGGTGGCTAAACTAAGAGATCTGTCCCAGAGATCACTGGATTGGCAACAGTCTACTCTCCAGTACTTGGAGAGGAGATGAGTCTATTTGTTCTTATTACCTCCAAGTTCCTTCACATTCAGTATCGCATTTTCAAATGGCACTGCCTTGATGCTGAAACCTGTGGAAGAAAACATGTTGATGTTAAAATTTACACAAACTTTGTGTGTATATAAATTTCACAATTCTCATTTCCAGTTTCATTACCACAGCAAAAACTACTAGCTTAACTAATATAAAGTTCAAAAATTATTAAAGACAAGTGAACAGTCAGCAATTCAACAACAAATAAATAAATTGCAAGCAATAGCACAAACACAATAGAACAAGGACACATATGAAATAAAAAGTGCTTTAAGTTTTTCAGGAAGTTCTTACAGTGAGTGATTTTCTTTTTGGCTTTTGTTGTTTAAGTAATATTAAAGGGATAGTTCACCCATGTTTATCTGCTTACCCCCAGGGCATCCAAGATGTAGGTGACTTTGTTTCTTCAGTAGAACACAAATTATGATTTTTAACTCCAACCGTTGCAGTCTGTCAGTCGTATAATGCGTTTCAAGGGCAACACCATCTGTAAGAGTCAAAAATAACATGCACAGACAAATCCAAATTAAACCCTACGGCTCATGAGGACACATTGATGTCCTAAGACACGAAACGATCGGTTTGTGCGAGAAACCAAACAGCATTTATATAATTTTTTATCTCTAAAACACCACTATGTCCAACTGCCCTGCACATCCGGCTAGTGAGGTCAAAAAACGCGTTCTGATAACGGAAGTGATCTCTCGCGCTTTGCTTCAATGAGTGCGAGACATCATTTCCATTGTCAGAGCGCGATCAGTGGCCAATTGCATAAACTTAGTCACTATATTAAGACTGTCTTAAGAACTAGTTTGACCAACTTTCAGTTAACCAAGGGGTAATCAATGTTATTTTCTCCAATTCAAATTACACCAATCTACCTTTTTATGAAACAGATTTTAAAAAATTAGGGCCACTCTTCAAGAAAAACATAAGTGTCTTAACTTTTAAGACTAGTCTAAGTGGTTTATGCAACTGGCCCCAGACCTCACTAGCCGGATGTGCAGGGC